>VZTV01047071.1:0-10543 GCA_013400875.1 Anhinga rufa
ATGGGGTATCTATGTTCTCTACAAGAGACCACTGTGTCTCTAAGCATCATAACATAGAAGAATTAAGAAACTTTGCAACCTATGGTTTGGACAGGGATCCCCTCCCCACCCACAGACAACAATGCTATGACCTTTCCAGTCAAGCAATTCTGCTTTTTATGCTTTGGATTCTCCTGCACCAGGAGGCTTCAAAGGGACTAAAATAAGGAGAGAGAGAAAAAAGAAAAAAAAAAGAAAAAGAAGAAAAAGGAGATGACCAGATCCAGAGAAAATGAACTTTTTTCATGCCTATGAATGGACACTGTCTTACAATCTTAATGCTGAATATCTCTCTAATTTAATTACAAGTACAACACAGATTTTTGTGTTTATTTTATGTATATGCATGTATCTAAATACACGCAACAAGTGTCTATTCATGTACTACAGCTGCCTCCTCAGATCTTAATATTGGCTGTCTTTATGGCTGTGTAAATACCTCTACACACCAGAGGAAACTGAATTAAATCTCTGGAAATTCAAAGAGGGTCACAGACACACCCACACACCCTATTACAGGACTCTGCTGTTGCACTATCATTACATAAATCATAATAGCAATGTTGTAGGTTAGCAATAGTTTTAAGGTCACAGATACCACAGAACCTACTCTGTCCTGAAGCCATCTCTTCCATTCCCCCTTAGCTATCAACTTTTCCATGTAGACCCCATAGTAGAAACCTTAACTGATGCCATATATATACCACCGCTCATTGGGTTGCCCTGCAAAGATTTGTCATGCTTTAAGCTAATTTTGCCTGTGTGCAAAAAAAAACCTGAGTGCATACCCTGTCTCTGAGATAACCTTCTTTATCCTTTCATATCAGCACAGAAGTATTTCAGTGGTTTCTCACATCCAACTCAATCCTCTGAAGGATCAGAACAAGAGATGAAAGAAAAAGTGGATTAAAAAGAGGAATTTAAAGAGTAGTGTTCTGGCCTTGTTAGAAATAAGTATTTGTGTTTGTGCAGATGTCTAAAAATACTTCTTTTTTTTTTTAATTTTAGAGTGTCAAACACCACCACTGATATTTTTTTCAGTCTGTACAATTTTTTAAGATAAACTGATTCTGAAGTGCACATCGTCCCTTGTTCAAGAATGCCAGCGAACACCGTTTTCGGGTGGACTGTGGGGCTTGTTTATTTTTAGACTTTTAAAGCTAGGATTGCAAACAGATGCATGGATGAGTACCCCACCCCCCTCCTTTCCTGCAGAAGGAAGAATAAACAACCAAGGTTGATGATTTCTTTAGAGCAAACACCAAAAACACTCGAGACAATAGAAGTTTTATTTCAGACCCCTAACCAGGGCCAAGCCTACAATCTGCAAAACATTCAGTCTTGATGTGCTTAGGAGGAGGAAAGGACAGCTGTGTGTCAGCATCAATCTCCTCTGTGAAAACACAAACATAATTCTGTGCCCTTTGATCTGATGGTGATAAACAGTAGAATGACTCAAGACACCACTTTTTTCCACTACGGCTTCAAAAAAAATGAAGCAGAAAATAGTTACAACCTGCGTGAATACTAACACCTCGGCAGACGCAAGCATTTGCTACACGTAACACTGGTCTTTCTGTCCCTTCCATTTCCGCGGCTGTATTTGGGTTTACATTCATACAAATGCCCTCCTTTTGCACAAGTCAGATTCTAGTAGCAGGAGTTATCCTGGGGAAAATAAACTTCAGATTGAAAGGTAGGCCTGATTTTGATCTTACAAATACTGGTATAATGTAAGAGAGTAATCAAACCCAGTGCTGTTGCTCCAGTGCAAAACCAGAGTCTGACTGGACATCTTTCTCTTGCCTCATGTCCTCTGGCTTATGCCACTACTTTGACAAACTGGCAGCTAGCCAGGTACTCAAGATCATGCTTAAAGCTACAAATACAGGAACAGGATTTTATTTTTTTTTCCTTCCAGGAATCTAAACAGACATAATGCATTTTCATTATTAATATATTTCTGTATAATACATTCACTGCTGATACTGCAAATTGGAGAAATTCCATTGAAACAGACTGAAAAAAATGCCAAGATAATGACTTTCCTCCTTTCCAACTCTGGAGTTAGAATGCCAACACCTGTGATACCACAATCAGAACAGATTATGATCTGCAAAGAGGAAATAGCTTCCATGAAGCATGCAGGGAACAGGACCTTATGGCTTTGGCCCAGTGTTAGAGGGATTTCAGGCTACACTCATTGGCAGGGCAGAGCGAGGAAATACTGTTCACAGTGTGACTCTGTCAATCCCTAACTTTCAGTGCATCTCCACATGACAATGAGGATGAGCCAGGGGTACTGTCCTAGTCTAAGCAACACTAACATACACCTTCCTTGAAAAGAGCAGTTGCATGATTATTCTTGGGAATGGAGACTGGGGCAGTCTCTGAAGAAAAAATTCATCAAAGCTTCTGATAGTGTAAATACTACCTTGAATTTTATCTGGAAAATAGATCATTCAAAGATCACAAAGCATTTCTGTACACTAATCATACATTGCAGTACCTGTGTAAATTGTAAGGCATGACTACGTCCATTGTACAGGATGAAAACTAGATCCAGAGAAGATAAAAGGCAACATTCGCAAAAATGTCTATTCATTTTGGAAACCTTGGGGATTAGCAGTATTCTAACTGCAAATCTCTCCCTAAGTGAAGTATCAGGTGTTTTGGTAACTTTGCTCCAATAGCAACTTTAAAAGTTCACGGCACTTCCAAGAAAAAAAGACCAAGATTTTTCAAATGTTGAGACCTTCAAAATGAATGGACATTCTTTGAAGTGTTAATCTTATGACTGCACTAAAAACATATGCTGAGTTAGTGATGCAGTTGGAAATGAAATTTCTGTGTCCTCACTGCTTAGAAAACTAAACAGTTGTGCTTTTCCTTCTCACCACCTTTGGTAGGCATATGGATTTTATCTGTCATCTAAGCTGACCAACCCTATAACCCAGCAGCTGACCTCCAGCCAGCAAGCAAACTTTGAGGTCACATTAGAAATTGGGTCCATAGTTTTGTCATTCTGACTTAATGTGTTCTTTTAGAATGTGGATAATACACACAACATTGTTTTTCCTCTTCTCAAATGTATTTTGTGCCTCTCAAGTATATTTTAAAGAAGTCCATGCACAGGTAAGTGCCTGTCTGCAACATATGCCATTTCCAACGCTGGGTTTGGCCTCTTCACTTCTGTTGCTTTAGACGTCCATTTCTATCAGAACAGTGAACAAAGCTATGAATAGGGTAGAAATGCACGGGTTGCTAAAGAATCCCCCATAGCCCAAGGAAAAATCCACCGTTAAGTAAAATGCTGCTACAGACAGCATAAGACAAAGTTTAATATTAATTCTTAAAAAATGAGCTTGCAGGTCTTACATTTAATGGACATTTTTACTAGAGCATGAGTGGCAAACACAGCCTGCAGCAATAATGAATATGCCCACAGTGCATTTAGGAAGGAATGGCCGAGGTTTATTTGTTTTCAGCTTATGTTCAGATCCTTTTTAACTATGTGCACTAAGGTAGGGCCACATTTATTAGGACAGTGTGAGAATTTTGTACAATGAGCAAGTACTCCACAGATTATTCCTTCACATAAATGAGTCCAACCCTGATGAAAACAAACCCTGACAACTGTGCTGTATGCTGTGAAAAAAGGGTCTGGGACAAAGCTGTGTTAAGAAATATAGGACACCTGATAATACAAGTGCAAGCAACGACCTTACCCTGACAAAATATGAGTACATACTGGAAGAGCAGGAGCATGCAAACTAATACTACCTAAGGGGCCTGTCCATCATATACCAGCAATTTACACAGGGTCAGCCCCTCAAAAATGTTTTCTGATTGATATTTACCCTGAAAATCAGAATAGCACACAGCTGCACACGAAGTATTTCAATGGCAAACAGCTAGTAAAGGGCCTCCCTGTCTACCTTAATTATTTGAAAAGTGGAAAACACCGCTTCCGTCCATGCTCCTTTGCCTCTCCTTCATTTCCACTTGAGCCTCAGGCCTCAATACTTCAAAGGCACAGAGCGGCTTCTCAAAGGGCAGTCAGCACCACTCTATTAGGGCAAAGCTTTTAGCTAGTGGTAAGGGGGATTTACCTGATGGGAAATCCCATGTGCAGAACTCCTTTCATCACCTGTGGTTCTGCAGGAGGGGAAGGTTTAACAGGGAAGCGGCTGGACCCCAGGCATGAGTGACAGGTGGAGAACTCCTTTTTCAGGGGGTGGGAGGAAAGCCAACAGTAAAGTTGGGTGAAAGCTGTCCCTATAGCAGACAGCCCTATCTCTACCTACCATAATGGTCCTGGGGGGAATGGAAGGCACACAGTGTGGGTAAGGATTCGGCTCCCTGCAGGATTCACTAGCAGGCTGTTAGGAGTACCAGCGGCAGAGCCGAGAGAGTCTGGCTGCTCTCCTCAGCCACGCAGGGGCCAGCCTCTGCAGTCGGAGCACTGCAAGTCACAGACAGCTCATCCGCTACACCAGATCCCATGACTTGTGTTAAACACAATTTTGTCACTAGCGTCACCAAGCTGGGTCAGTCCAGAAACAGAAGAACATCTCCTACCGAGGAGCTCGTTACTGTCTTCACTGTGAGTTTCCCCGGGTGACCCGTCATCCAAAACAGATGAAGTTAAATTCAGTTTAACAGCTGACAAAAATCACAGCCTGCAGCAGTAAGGCTGCAATGGCACTAAGTAACTGAATAGCAGGATAACATGGTATGATCACATCCTCACATCTTGTTTCCTGTGCTGTAAGTGTGCTGCAAAACTAAAATCTCACCCTACACTTCAGCTATCAAACATTGCTCCCCCACTGACCTGCATGCTCCCTTTTTCTGTACATGCAACTGGGGAAAAGTCTCACTAAAAGAACAGAATTTACTAAGTAATTGTAATCTGGTGGCATTTTGTGTCTTCTCTGTGCAAACATCAACAGCTACACAAGGCTGCAGAAAACTAAGATCCTCCTACCATAGTTATTTAGACTGCAAGCTCTTTTAGATAGAGATAGCACAGCTTTGTGTAAGTGCAGCACCCAGCACAACAGGGTTCAGATCCAGAGGTAGGACTCTTGTAAGTGTAAATGAGACTTTATGCAGAATTAGACAAAAGTTGTAAAGAAGGAGGGGATATACAGGCAGTATTTCATCTTCAAAATACACCATGAGCAATAACATATTACAAATGCAACAGTATAACTGAACATACCCTGCTCCACTAAGCCAGGCACTTAAAAATCCACTGATTTTCAAAGATTCTTCAGAGCCCTTAACTTATTCAAGACAACTGGGCTTCCATAGTCCTGAGCTTCATTTTATACATCTCTCTTCCATGATCCTGCCTGTTTTGCTGCTGGCTTCCAGAATCCACCATCTGCTTCTAAAGCGGTAAATGGAATTTGAAAAGTGAAACAAACTAAGAGATGCTAGAATTTGGAGTCTGTACCTGTACTGTATCGCTGACCAAGCTTTTTTCCCCTTCCTACAACACTACCCACCCTTACGACATGCTTCACATAACTAAAAGCATAAAGACAACTTTGCCAGTTTAACCAAAACATACCTGGGGGTGGTGGGTGAGGGTCGAGAAAGGTTTAATCATCCTTGGTCCAGTCATTTTGAATCTCACACTATGCTGAAGAAGCTGAGATGCATCTTATATGTGGTTTCCACTCTCAGTACTGTGAATAAACTAATTGTAATTTATTATTCACAAAACTGCAAAACCCAATTCTGTTGTTTAAAGTATGCAGTTAAAAATAAGTGTTCAATCAGTTCTGGGAGCAGGGGATTTAAATGTTCTATCAATCTCAAATGGAGGATCATACTTTGTATCAGAACAGGGGTACCATTTTACTAAGCATGCTTTGATTCCCTTTCCCTGGACTAGATGTGTAGTGCAGATCTGACGGACCATCTCAGAAAGTCAGCAGCATTTACAGTTATCATCTGCATTTAAATAATGGATCATATCCAGAAACTTAAAAAGCCGTTTTAGAGATGTGTGCAGCAATCTTCATTTCACGTTACGGGAAATAGAGATGCAACGACGTTAAGTCATTCAGTGAAGGTCACCCAGCACATTAGCTGCATCCCCTCCTACTCATCTTTTTGATCACACTGGAGCACAGTTAAACAACAGTCCAGGTCATGGTGCCTGACCTATTTGAAAATTCGCCTACTGTAACACACACTTCAGCTGAAGCATCTGGGATCCGAGCCCTTGGTAACAAGCAATCTCTCCTGACAGGAAGCACTAGGGAGGGGGAGTGAAGCAACCTAGGCTCTAGTCCAGACTTCTCAGCCTGTTGCTCATAGACTCACTTAACATCCTGTCGCCACCACTGTCCTTGAGAAGCCGACATTGCTTTCAGTGGGCCAGGCCTGCGCCCTTCATCTGCCACATATATGCATTGGTACTTTTCTATCCTCACGTAACACTTTCAAACCAGAGCACACAGTGAAAACTACTACTACCTTGGCACAAACAAACGCAATTATTTTAGCTAGGTAGAGAAGAAAATCATCCACACCGATATGGACAGCATAACTCTATTTCCATGACACAAGTCCATCTAAACCCCTTAGCAATAGCTAAGTTAGCCTTCTTCCACAGCCATGTTTTATTTACTGTGAATTTCTGTGACAATAATATGATAAATTCCCAGCCAGGTAGACTAATAGAGTGGTAACTCGCTGAAATAGTTTACTTCTACCCTGTTACCTACTTATAGCAATGTCATTTTTCATTGCTTCCTCGGTGATGCTTAGATTGGTATCTTTCTGAGGCAGCAACAATCTTTTTTTGTATGTACATGGTTCTGCACTCAGACTGGGCCATACTTGACTGTTATCTAGTCAAGTATGATTGGAAATTGTCAAACATGTATCAGTTGGCCAAAGGGGCAAAGTGAAAGTAGAAGAGAGTGCAAGCCAGTAATTTATATCAAGGAATCCACACGTGGCTGCATCCAACTAGCTTTGATTTTCTTTTCTGACTTAAAAAAAAAATTCTAACAAGGGGGCAGATGCTCTGCCAAGGATACAATTGTTTTCACCATCTGAGGATCTGACTCAGGAGAAGAAATTTAATAAAGCAGGTTTGAAGCCAATACATCACAGACACCATTACTCCACAGAAACATGGCCATGCAGTGACCCTGCTATTGTCTGTACGCTGAGAACTATTACCATGAAAGTCTGCCAGAAGAACATAATAGGAATAATTTACCTATCTGCTGGGTTTTGTCAATGTGAAAATTATTTTCTGGCTACTTTCTTGCCCTGCTTACATGCAAAAACTTCGGAATATGAATGTTGTGGCTCTTGAATTTTGTGTGTGTGCTTGTTGAAGCTGAAAAAAAAATTTTCAGGGCATTATGTCTCTAGGTCCTTGTAAAGCCAGTATTTCTTTTACAGATTGAGTGTCAGAGTGATGCTGAGAAAGTGCAGATGCTAATATTAAACACTTATTGCTCAAAGTCTGTTATATATCCTTCCTGTCATAACTGCCCAATTGAATGAGTTTTGCTACTGATGAGGGAGACGAAACCCTTAAAATACAACTCAAAAGAGGCTACCTTCAAGATATTTTCTAATGGCCTTTTATGCGATTAGAATCGTGCACAAGCCACTTCCCTCATCATGCTCTCCTTTCCGAGGAAAGCCATCAGGAAGTCCTTGCATTCATTAGGAATCTCCTGGCAGACCACGGTTTTTGTTCGTTAACCCTCAGCATGTTCCACAAAGAGATTATCAATAGTTATGGTCTGGTTATGGTCTTTCATAATTCAGCATAAGAATGAAAAACAAGAAAAGGTATGTGGCTGCCTGCTATCATTGAGGACGTTTTTCTTTTGGTCAAAAGGTACAAAAGAAAGATGAATCAGCAAAAGAAGGAAGGGTAAGAATGTTGCCGATAAACCCAATGACTGGACCTGCAATTAAGGTAGCTCAGCTTCACATCTGTCCTCATTTTTTCACACTAATTCACTTCTGATGCAAACTTAGATAAAAGTTCTCTGTTGCTCCCAACTCATCCAAACTCTTCTCACTGCAGTAATGTCTTTAATTAACACAGACATCTTATTTGGTCACTGAGGCTTTCCTGATCCAACAGGGTCTTCGTCAGGACCTGCTGTGCTCACCTTCCTAGTCTTTGTTAATCACCTTTTGCAAGTTCATAATTCCCAAGATACTTTCTTCTCCTTAAACATCCACAAGACATTTTTAGGGATGTTTCCTTTTGCTTTTGTTTTGTTTTGATTTTTTTTTAAATCCTAAGACTGAAATAATCGAGGGGAAGTCTCTCCAGGGTAGCACCTGCCAGCAACATTTGTGCTCTGGGATCACAGAGTATCCCATGAGCAAGACACAAGTCACAGAATTTCAAGTCTTGTTCTGGATGGTGGTGCATGCTGGGTTCCATCAGGCAGACCTCCACTCCACACATGCAACTTTTGTCAGTTTTGTCATTTGTACCTCCTCTTTAAAGATAACACCTTTGCCTACTGGCTGAGGCCCCCAGGGTTGAGGAAAATTGCCAGCACTCCTGTCAGTAAGATAAGTTTTAGTGCCTGACATTCAGGACATGGCTTTGAAGGGAAAACCTCTACAAACTATTTGAAGAGAATTCTCAATTCTTCTGTTTCCCTGCAATTCATCACTCGGCACAGGAAGCCCAAGAGATGCACTGCCTTATGAGAGGACTTCTCTTTCTTATCGATGATCATAACATCACAATGTGTCTGCAGCAATTTTGTGTGTGGAAATTGCACAGGCATGACATAAATCACCTCAGATTTCCTAGTAATAACGTGACCCCGAGGCAATATATTCAGTAAATTAAAAATAAATTAGGTGATGGCCTGATGTGACTTCAGCAGACCCCATGTCAGACCTAGCCTGAGGGAGGAATGTGCCTTCTAGCTTTTCCATAACAACTGTCTTTTTACAGTGAGTTAATTATCTACAGATACAGTGTGTTTAGAACAAGACCAGCTGATTTCAAAACAACTTTAAAACAGACTTGAAAATGCATCTCTAAGGTCTCACTTACAGGTGCCCAGTATGTAAAGTCTAGGTGACATCACTGGTTACAGCAGCCACGAGGGGACACAAAGGATGGTACTGTAAAATCTCTCAGGAGTTTGGGGATGGTCATATTACCCAGGTGAGGGCTCACAAATGAACAGTGACACTCAAAAACACTCCCAATCGTGCTCACAGGCTGCGTACATCCCATTTTTTTTCACTTCCAATAGCATGGCGGGGCTTTCTGCGACTCTGTTATCCACCAGACAGAGCTCCCAGCTTCCAAAGCAGTGTGCAAGGTTTTGTGTTTGCATCTTTATGCTAAAGAGATGGATGGTGAACTTAATCGACCGGTCATTAAAGATGAGCTTCCAATAAGCCTGCTGCTACTCAATTATCCCATTAGAATGGAGATTATGAATCTGGACAGAGGATTTAAAATCATAGTCAGTGCCTGTGTTTCTACAACAGTCAAAATCAGACTCCCATTCAGGTAATTTAGGTCAGAATGATAGTTTTGATCCTGAACATTACACAATAAGTTCTGCTTTTATAAATGCATATCCAACAACCCTTGAAGACCACAAACTTCTTGTGGAATAAAATCAAGGGCAAAGAAAGTTTGTACTTTAGAGCTGTCAAATGTGGGTGTTCAGTTCACTTCCATATCTAGTTTCTCAAACCAGGTCAGAGGTTCCTAAAAAGTACAGGTCAGCTGTAACACAGATGCATGGACTGAGTTGTGGAACTGAGATTTGCATGCAAAGTCTGCCCATAGCACTGTTCCCCTTCTCGTGCTTGCAGCTGGGCAGAAAAAAAATCCACAAATCTGCATCATACACCTACTCGTCTTTAGTATGCATGTATAAATGTACAGCTGTATTTTGATTTCACAGAAAACCCAGAAAACGAAGGATGATAAATTCATATGGTTACACTCTTTTTTTCCAAGATAGGTGACAGAGCCCCAAGAGAATACATCTGTATCTTCTAATGATTTTGGGGGTAGTGTGGTAGTTTATACAAAGGTGAAAATGCTGGAGAAAAATAAGTAATGTTCAGCTTCCTCAGAACAAAGATAGATGTAAGCTCTAATTCTTATTTACCAAACTTCTCTTAAGAAATTATTATGGATGACTTTTTCAAATGTGCTGCTTCTCTCCATTTCTAAGCTTTTATAGCAGTTTAAAGGGATCAGATTCAAAGTAAGTNTCAGATTCAAAGTAAGTTTTATTTTCTAAAAGTGTCTAACTGCTGCACCTAAGAAAGTATGTTTTCATTACCCTTGTGCCAGGTATTACATACCTTCATACATATGTCAAACCAAACACTCTTACCTTAAAAATATAGCTCACCTATACTCTGAAAATACTCTATTGAAGTTGCCAACATAGGTGCCAATTAGTAATATATATTGTTTTCCTCTCTTTTTTTTCAATGTCAATTTTTTTTC
>VZTV01047079.1:2150-15116 GCA_013400875.1 Anhinga rufa
TACATCTTTCTGAAGTATTGGAGACTTTCAAGGACTCCATTAGGCCCTATGTTATTTCTTGTGACACCACTCTGCTATAATAACAGAACAATTATTAGTTGTTGCTGGTTGTTTATTATTATTATTATTAGTATTAGTAGTATTAGTATTAGTATTAGTATAGCAAAATTGTAGGACTGTGGTGCACAAGCTGATATTTTCAAACATCGTGTCAGCTGGGATGTGAGAGAGCACTGAGCCATTTGTTTTCTGTGATTTGTTTTCCCCCAGTGGCCCTAGTAAATAAATACTCCCGCAACAGCAAACAGAGAAAGATGTTGAGATTGCTATCTTTCATGAGGATTAAAAAGACAGTGGGTTGAAGAGGAGGCAAATAAAGCTTGAGGATTTGGTGTCTGTTCTTTTGCAGCTGATGAGGCACACAAACTTCCTTAGCATTTTCGGTCCTTTGACAGTATACAGTGTCTACAGACCCTCCCATTTTCTCATGTCATTACATTGCAGTTCTATTTCTTGTCAAGAGAAACGGACATTTCTGTCCTTTTTCTATTGCATTCCAGGTGGGAGTAGGGCCTTTTAAGATTTCCTCTTCTTCTGAGTTTCTGTTTCAGTTCATGTTGTACCAAACTGTTTTTCCCATGCTGGCGGGGTGCTTGAACCGTATTAAATGTCATTTCTTTGCAATTTTATAAGCCTGCGTTTGTCCAGTTCAGTTTTGCAAACTCCTTCCCTATCAATACCTTTTGTGTCCAGCAAACACCAATAATGCCTCTTCCTTTAGACATTCTGCTCTTGTCACACACCTTGTTTTATTTTATTATATGGATAAAACTTTTCTCTCCTGAACACAAACTCTGACACTAGAAATAGAAAATAATAATATATTAATCTGACAAATTAATGCTACAGTATATACTTAAGTTACATCCCATTTGTTTGTAATGTTCACACCTGCAGACTTTCTTTCTTCTATTTCCACTGCCCAAGCTGAACATTGTTTTCAGATGCATGACACAAATATCACTAAAGGCTGTGCTGGTTACCACAGGAACAACTGTCTTACTACTACCTCTGTTGGATCTTACTACAGACAAATCAGCAGCAAGCAGAAATTATTATTTTGGGATAGTTTCAAATTAGGACTTCCAGTACTAGCAGTTGTTACCCCTGACATATTCTAGCTTTCCCTAGCTACCACCCAACTGCTACTAAACCTGCCAACTCCCATCTACTCTGGGTTTTGTATCAAAATTTCCTATGAATTTTCTCAATTGGCTTCTCTCTTTTTCCTGCTTCTTCCATCTTTATAGTCCTGTGAATAGCCTTCAGATAACCCATCTTCACCCAGTTGGGGTCATCATCTTTCACATATGTATTTGATCCATTTTCCCTAGAGAGCAATCACCAATTAGGCAGAACTGCAAAACTGTATCCTAAGTGTATCCCAATGCTACCATTGAGACAGAGAGTTTATGGTCATATACAAATTATTTGCAAATCTATACATTATTTAATATTCAGGTTAAGCATCAAATATATCAAATTTCTAAGTGAAAATGTAGATGTTCTTCACCTTCCAATCACAGCATTTGGGAACCTCCCTACTGTGGGCCCAGGTTTCTTTGCATTTTCTCCCTGTAGGATGGCTCTCTCTACTGACGCCTTGCCGTTTGCTGATGTTGAGGTGAAGCCAATGCAAGAAGGTCAGCCTGGCAGCTAGAGAAAATTTAGATCAGCCTAAAGACAGACAGCATTCAGACCTATAGTTCCAACTCACAAGAGTGAACCACAATGCCTTCTGCTGTAGGACCAGCATCACACTTCAGTCTCAGCAGAATCATTCTTTATGTTTCTAGAGTAGTATTGCTCTAAGGGATTCTGTCAAGTCACCTGTCCTTCCTAAGATGTCCTGTAAAGCTTCTCCTGTTCTGAATGAGAGGATGATATGTCAACAAAATGAGTCAAAAGGAGAGAAGTTAAGAAAAATAAGTGTCTCTAAAAGGTCAAAAATAGTTACACCTCAGGGCAGTGGCAACTTTAAAAAACATCTTGAGGTTACATTGGAAGCAACCACTGTTTATTAAATATTAGAAAAAAGTATTTAATTATGCTAAGCATTCTGCCCATTTCCCATATACCTTTCTCCTTTCATGCGTAAATAACAACAAATGTTTCTTCCCATAGGGCAGAAAAATGAGGCTGAACTGATTTTCTATTTCAGTACTTGGTTTATCATGGAAAATTTTACTGAAGTTTCCATTAAGCCTTCTGGCCTATAATACAAACAGTATTGTTATTGGTTCTGCTGTAAAAGGGAGATTTTTATGCTCAGCTTTGCCATCTGTTTTAAACTGCATGGCAACACCAGGCAAGAAAATCCTGCCAAACTATGTTAACATTTACAACAAGCTTGCTTCATTAAATAACCTAGTTGGCCTTATTTGCTAAATAAAATAAGTTCTGTTTTTATGGTCATGAGATATTAGAGGACTCCCGATGTGTCTGGTTGTAAGAAAATACTGAAAGGCTAGGGCCTGAGCTTCTTTGCTTGAGAGCTAAGGGTGAAATAGTGACCAAGCACCCTCTTCCTGATCGTGAGAGAGAGAGATGGAAAGGAGATAGAATGGGACTGTATAAGGAATGTGTGAGGAATGTTTAATTTCTGAGTACAATGAATCAAAAGAATTGTAAATCCCAGAATTTACACACAGGCTTTCTTGTTGTCCTGAAAAGTGCAAATAATTTTGGAGAAGGCTTCCTGTTCCAAGGAGGTCAGGACAAGAGCAAGCCTATTGAATGGGAATTTGTTGGTGATGAAATTCTGTTACTCTCAGAGGAGCTCACTGGATTGTGATAGAGTGCTGAAGCATATCAGTATTTTAGGAGAAAAATGAAAGACACCAACCTACCTATGATATAACTTTCACAGCATTCCTGAAGCTCCAAGATAAAATATGAAGGTATATGAAAGACTAGAAAATAAAAGAATAACCTGAGCTTTCCTTAGAAGAGGATATGATTACTGGTTTGATTACTGTTGTGTTCAAAAGTTAAAATTAAATAAACTTCCTATTCTAGGCATGAAATCCTAAGGAAGTCAGCAACAAAACTGTCATTAAGGGCATTAAATCAGGATTTCAATTCAGGTGTTTACCTGAACTTTCAAAGACATAAATCTCAGCCCACCTTTTCCATCCACCTACTCCCAGCATGTCTGTTGGTCTTTTTTCTTATCCTAACAGGGCAGAGATAGGACAGCTTGGACTTGGGACTAACCTCACAATGAATTTTCTTGTGTTTAGTAGGTGAGTAGATACCTCTTCCTTCTAGTAGTCAGGGTTGAGAAGGTAGGGCTTGTGTTTCTGCAGGCTTCTATTGTTATGGGTTTGGATATTTTTTGGTTGCTTGTTTTTTTGTCTTTTTAATTAAATAAATATGTCAGTATCCTTTCAACAATAAAAAGAGGATTTTCATTTGAAAATGCTCTTCTTCCTTTTAAATTCCATATATACTCTGTATTTTAGGCTGATGATCTGTAAGTGCTGGTGATTGTGTCTTCATGTTGAGACGGGGATCAGACTGGGAGGTGCTTCATTCAATATGAAGGGCTTTGTGATGTTGATAAAATTACTTAAGTGTGTAAGAAGTGGAGTAGAACCAAACTGTTGACCCCTTCAGCTTTTCCAAAGTATTTTTTAAGCTGACAGCAGAGATTTTTATATGACACTTCTGGCTACAGAAGATCTAAGGATATTCAAACAGATGTGATGGATAAAGTAGTTATTTTCCTGGCATAGTAGTAGGCATATAAATAAAAATATTTATTTATACTTATTGATAGCGGCAGAGATATAACTCTTGTCTGTCATGTCTGTGTACAGAAATGAGAAAAAACACTCTTTTGACTTCAGAATACTTTGTGTTCCGAATCTTTGTATTGTGAATCCAGGCCTTTAGATTCAGTGGGCTGCTTTCCACATAATTTAATCATTGGTTATTTCAGCCCACTGCTTTATTCAAGGAAAGCCCCAGGAACCAAATTATTTGTGTTGTAAATAACGTAATATGCGTTCATTAGTTTGATCGCTTTTGCTTCTTTCAACAGGTTTGATTGGATTCAGTCTCTGGCCATTTAAAAACTGCCATATAATCAATAGTGAAGCTGAAATACTGAATGAGATTGATGAGAAAAGATCCTTGGTAATAAAATATTGGTAACGTTCTCTTTTAGGCACTTTATAGGCAACTGTGCAGTGTGGACCCTATGATATGTCTCCTGTTGGCCACATAGGGAACCTGTTTATAGAAACATTCTTCAGTAGTTGCCAACCTTGTGTAATTAATTACCTGCCATAATAAACAGGAGATGAACACTGCAAATGAAGTTCTACATGCCAGTCCTTCCTTCTGTTTCTGTAGAGGTTGTCCAACTGTGTGAAAATGCTATCTTTACAATCAGGTTTATAGAAAGCAGGTAATTTGGGCAGTTGACATTCTATAATGTCAACTAGTCTTCTCTCTACAGTGTTGGACCCACAGAAGAGTTCATACTGCCCCTGCTGTTACCATCATATGCTTTTCCGAATATATGCAGAGAAGATTCTATTATAAATAACTTTTAAAAGTTCTGTAATAAACTTTCATGTGAGCTGGATTAGCTCTGTTCAACAGAAGGAACTGTGAGACTAGCAAGTACTTTGGAGAGAGTTGATGCTTTTAACTTCTGATTTATAATACATGGATGAGTGCACTGTAAATGGACTGCTAATTCTCTGTACCTTCTGTTTTACTTCAGTGAACTGGCTGAGCCCTTTATATGGACATTAGTGAATTCCCAGCATTATTTTGTCAAAACACAAGTTGATGCCCACGACCTTGGCCTTGCCTTTTCCTTGATGATTACATAGCATTCTGTCACTGCACTGTGCTTAGAGAAGTGTTTTTCCACAGTTTTATTTAAAAAAAACCTAAATTTGGGATGGAATTCTTACATGTGATATAATATTATTTAACCTTGCCCAGAGGGTACTGAATCACACAGCAAAGAAAAAGCTGGCAGCAGTCATTGCCTTCTCTCAGCTGACTGAGCCCTGAAAAGGGAGGGACAATGAGTGGGGACTGGAAGCTAGTTCATGGAAAGCTTTAAAATATGAAAGTGGTTTAGATATTGTCAGCTAATATTAAGTTGCCCTAATAAACTCTTTCTAAAGTGACGGCAAATTTTACTGTGGTATCTTCTACCAGTTGTCAACACATGGAAGGCATATTTTGGATCTTCGGGTGCCCTAATGTGAAAATCTATTTTTCTGTACTGATTGAACAAAATGTGTTTGTAAGAAAGGAAGAAAAACGTCTAGAAAAAAGTGCATGTCTGGAATTGATTGAATGCATGCTTCAGGGAACACTCTGGATAAATTGTTTAAGAATGGTTCATTCTAATAAAATAGTAATGATAAGAGACTGACTTTAAATCTGAATAGGTCACAAGTGAAATGAGTTTGGTGGTCTTAGCTAATCCCTTTAGATATTTATCCATATTACAGTCTCCCTGTACGATTTGACACAACTCAGAATTACTGTTTGACTCCAGTCAGTAGACTCTTAGGAGTGAAATTACAGGCTGTTTCATATCGGAGCTGAGATGTGAGAAAGTTCATACAATGCCTCTCTCCCTATGTCGTTTCTGTATCAAGACAGTGTTACAAAAATAATAATTTTCAAGTGTCCTAAATTCCTCTTCGTATAAAATAAATATTTTTTCCAAGATTTGGGGTAATTTAAGTGGCCTTATTTCTAAGTAGCCCTTGTGCAAGTTAGATCTGCTCAGGGAGTAGGGTGCTATGTGCACTATACTCTCCCGAAGTCTCTTTTTAGTTTATTTCTTTTAACATGAAGCCATTTTCTTTGGCCAGCTGTAACAGCCTTTTCCCTTGTGCTTTGTCTGTGGTCTGTTTCTCCATGCTCCCCTAATGGCATATTGATCACATACCCCAAAGAAGCTGAGAACTGAAATATCATGTAAACTTGTACACATTTTTTCATAATATGCATCAGCAATCATACATGGAAGTTTAACTGGCTTTGAAATTCAAGTGACAAAAGTAATTCAAAACCTAGGACCTACAGAGGTCTACGTGGTGGACAAAAATCACCCGGCATCCTACTCTTGGAACATGAGCCACTGTTGCCATGGGGCAGTGGGGCAGTGTTAAGCACCTCTCACAACCCCAACACTGACCACACAACCCAAAACAGGCTGCGGTGGTGGCTGGTGTTGAAAGGCACTGCTTCAGTGCCAGTCTGCCGTGCGCTGCTGCTGCTCTCCATCTTCCTGGCTGGGCTGGCAAACAGGTAGAGGGCACAGCACTTGGCAGCCTCCTGTGCTGCTGTGCTGGCATCTCACCTGCTGCTCCTTCCAACACAATAGACGTAGCAGATGCATGTGACAATGTGACAAGCTCTTTAAGATCTGATGAAATCAATTTCTAACAGAAAGCACAAACACGTGTTGGAGACCAGAAGTCAATTTTGTGTTTTGTCGATGTTTTACTTTGCTTAATCTAAAAAAGAGGTTGAGGTTCTATTTTTACTTTTCTTTATTCTGTAAGTTTCTGCCGAAACAGAAAAGCCATGAATTTTTCTGTGATTCCTCTGTGGAAAAATATGAAAGGAAAAATATTTTTTCATTATATGTTGTGAAAGTTTTGTTGGCTGCTATGGCGTTTATAAGGTAGAAAATAAGCAAAAGCAACAAAAAGGACCTCTTTAGCTCTTATGCTTATTAAAATTGTTAACTGCATAATTCTGTTATGATACAAAATGAAGAATACACAGAATTAAAAAACCCAACTTTGAGTCACGTGATAAATTTCTATTTGTTTTCTTGTCCCCAACTTCTCCCTCCAAACTATTGCAAGGATAATTGTTTAACAGTTGCAGAGTAAGTAAATGGCAGGCATTAATGCAAGCAATAAGTAAAAGAAAAAAAAAAAGAATGTTTTCACACCGGATGTTTGCTGTGTGGTCTGTGTGTTAATCAATAAGCAAATCCTGAACGCAGGCAGGTAATTATTTATCCTTTGAAATATATGCAGTGATAATCGGATGCTAATGTGGTAACATTTCCATCATTCATTTAACCCCTGGTGGAAGGAGTTGTTTGGGAAGGTTTTTGGAGCTTGGTTCTGGTTTTGTTATGTTGCTATGACTGGGTTTGATACCCTGGATGTCAATATTTAGTCGTTCCTGGTTTAGGATGCATGTGGATTTTCAGGCTTACATTTCATTACAGGTGTTAAGTCTTACTCAGTGCCAGTGTTTATTTGTTTCTGGTGAGTTCAGATAGTGGTTTTCAAGGTGCTTTTCCATTCTTGAGAGATCTGTGGGGCACTTAACCTACATTAGACCTAACTGGTCTGAGGGTTCTTCAGCAAACAAAGAATTTCCAGATACTTTCCTTCAGGATGTGTCAAGGGCAATACAGACAAAAGACTGATGTCTCCTTTAACAGCTTGATAAGTATCTCAGGATATTCTGCAAGAATCAGTACTGTTTCTACAGTGTACTGTATTCCCATTCAGCATAATATGGCTCAATATGTGTACTATATGTGACAATGGTGAAGACTTATCTTTGCCCTGAGGGCTAAGTGCTGTAACACTTCTCAAGTGATAGGCTTGATAGAAATGATGATTCAGAGGCAATGATCTGCTGAAAAGTCACATTAAATATGTGTGAGAATTAAAAATATGGGTCTGTGTTTATCTTGTTTTTTATTTTACAAGTTTCAAAGCCCTATTTATTTCCAGCATCAAAATCCCTTGTAAGGTAAACTAAATCATTCTCGTATTGACCATTTTTTCAGGTTGTTCTATTGAGGCATCTTCCCAACTGAGTTCCTTATTGAATTGTATTTCTATGAGGGTATTGTAGGTTAGCAGCACATTTTCATGGTACACAAAAGAGGTGCCTTCTGAATTTCCAATGCCTTGCATATTGTTCCCTATAGAAGCAGCAGCTCTGAAATACTGAATAAATCAAAACAGAAACAGTTGGCTCTTGACTTGCTGCTGTTATTTTTCAGTTTATATTTCCTAAAATAGTCTGTCCTGCCTAATTTTTTTAGTGGATTAATTTACAGTAAACACATCCTTTCCGGAAACCTTAGACATTTTCAGCTATGTAACGAAGGCTTTAGCTCATAGATTGAAACAAAAAAATATAATTTAGTGCTAAACCTGTACAAATACACAAACAGTGCTGCCTGCACACTCATAAATGCTCTGCCCAAAATTGAGCATCTGATGTCACATAGTCCTGTGATAAATCTGCAAAGGTGTAGCATTCAGTAATTTCTAAAGGAGATTCTCAACAGAAATTAGTGTGGTGTGCTGTTAGTTGTTGTTCAGCTCTTGTTAAATATTGTTAAAAATCTGTTAGCCCTAGGATCAGTTTCCAGTAGTTCTTTATTAGTTTTTCCTTGCAGAGTCCCTTCTTTGAAATAGTGCAGGTGAAGTTCGTAGTCTGTTTTGCTGCAGTCAGGTAGGAGCATCCCCAGTAGTAAGAAGTTCTTTCTGAATGACCGTAGCCCAGTGTAGTTACTTAGAATAGAGCACAAGTATTTAACTGAATGGTGTTATTCTGAGACTGGCTGGGATGCAAAGGTGTTTGCTGTTTAAGCAAGTATAATAAGGGCTGCAGTTATGGGCATCTTCTCGTGTACTACATCTTCACATGTTGTTTTGTTATCAAGAAATATGACGTGACGAGTATCCATTGAAGCAAAGTGGTGACTGTGGTTTGAATTGTCCAAGATTCCCCACGCTAGTTCAATTACAGTGTCATAAGAGCATGACAGGCCCCGTCCGGCGGCTCACAAATGAAGTGGGGATCAGACCATTAAACTAATTTTACTTTTGACCTACTGTGCAGAGGGTTTGCAGGTGCATTTCTTGGACTGAAGTATCAGTTTCCTTAGCATGCTGTTAGATCTAGTATTTAAGAATTATTTTTACTTCTCAGTTTAGACTTTAGGAAACATAATTTTCTATTTGACGGTAAGACAGCCTTTGAAACTGTGGAAATAAGGAAATTGGGAGAATGGAGGACATTATGGGCCAAAAAGACAATAGGTAAGGTGAGAGTAGGAAAGAGAAATTCAGGGGAAAAAGAAATTAAAGTGTGAATCTTTATTGTTGTTGAGTAAGGTTTTGTGTGGTTTTGTATACATGCATACATACATTCAGGTACGGAAACCTACACAGATCATAGCACTGGTGTGCCCTCTCCCTCCCTTCCCTAAGGCTAGACCTGTGAGATCTAGAATTTATTTCTTCACTCATGACCTTTCATAACTATCAGGTGTAAATGATTTTCTTTCACTTATGCCCAGGCTACATTTGAAGGTGCTGTAGGTCTCCAGCAAGAATTATCAGTAGATAAACCTGCACTATCTCTAAGTCATTTATACACAATAAAGAAAAAAAGCAATATCCGTACAATCTTTTTTTATATGAAAACCTTGTTCTTCTTTTCAAACAACCTTTAGTTTGCACAGCCTTTGCTGCATTTTTTTTCGCATGAAAAGCATGCATTTCTTTTAAAGATTTTTAATTCCTTCTAAGTAAGGAGCTGCTAATAGTATAGTATTATTACAGTAGTCCTTATAATAGTCTTGTCAGTACATACACTCACGTTTCCCAAGCTGCAACTGTAAAATAATGAAGCAAACCATTGGCAAATTAAACAGCTTGTTAGTCATGGAGGATCGTTGGACTGAATTCTCCAGAGGTTTAAAGTACAGGGTAGTGGCAATGAGATCAAGAAAAATCAAGTCACTGGATACTGAATATATATTAAAGCATTCTATAAATGTAGTATAGGAGACAGCTTCATTGTAGTGCCTTGGTAATTTAGTAACTTTCATGTCTGGGCTCCTGGTCAGAATTTAGTTTAAATGAATTAAGCAAATTGTTCTGGACAGTTACTTATAATGGATACTATAATATTGCACCAAGAGCAAATAAGACACTGAGATAGTCCTTTGCTACTCAGTACAGTTTCTTGATATGAACTATATCCTACACCTTCCAGCCATAAACCAAAGATAACATAATGAACATTTGAATTTTGGCTCTAAGTCATACTTTCAGTGTTCTTGAATCAAAGGGAGTGGAGAGAGTAAAGCCCAGGCTAATTTTTTAGTTCAAGGAGTAGTGCAAAATCACATTCATTCGGAGGTTTTTTCAGGCTTTTAAAGCAAGTTTACTTGTCCTCCATCTTACCCATAGCCTGTCTGCCCACACCTCTTCCAGTTTTGACTTTCTGCTTTCTCATGACACCTCAATTTAAAGATGAAGCCCTCACTGAGCTCTCCCAATCATCAGGAACCTCCCTCTCCTCCCTGGCTCGGCTTCCTCTATCAGAACTCACTTCATAGCGATATTCTCATTACTTCTCTGTGCGGTTTTCTTAATACACACTTTGGGATTATCATGCATTAAGGAAGTTGCTTAAAAATAATTCTGTGTGTTCAGAATTTCATCGTGTGATGGTTAGTAGCTGACAAAAGTTTTCTTCTTTGTTAGTAGTAGTGTCTGCCCAAATATGTTGGAAAAGTAGTTATGTTGTGCATACTGTGTAAAGAACTTTGACAGGATTCAGGAATAAAGACTAACAGGCAGAGTCTTCCTTATCAGAAAAACATGTAAAATTTCTGTATTAACCATCTTTTAACTTCAAAGACTGAAAATCAAAATGTGACAAAATGAAACATGATCTTTTAATATGAGAGAAGACAGGTGTATGTGTCTGTAAGTGGGATACATGTGACAGGTACAATTACCACATAGTCAGTCTTTACTCAGAAGCTTCATGCCTGATCAGGGGCCCAAAATATTCACCTACTCTCCAATAGAGGGCGGAAGGAAATCTCAAGGCTGATGTACCTTGTCCACAGTGGTATCAGAGACATCTGATAGTATCTGACAAGAAAGCCTAACTGAAGAAACACTGCCAAATTTTATGAAAATTTTCTTCCACATGCTCATTTTTGTCAGTCACTGAATCCAAAGAACTTATGAGTAAGCAGTGCTGCCACCTCAGAATGCAAGTGAAATATCTGGAGTATATTCATCTTTAAAGGCAGGTTTTCAAACCTCCCAAACTCAGGATCCATGTACAAAAGACTTATTTCTACTGGTACAGATTCTGCCATAAGACTGCCCATATTTTGCCATATTGAGGTAGTGTGTTAAGAAGGTAAGTACATTTTCGCATGATCCAACTCACCTCTACCTTGTTTAACCTTTCTACGAGAGCTAAAACTGATTGCATGGAGGAGTGATGAGTCCTGAGTTCTTAGTTGTCTTGGAAGAGTCAAAATGCAGCCCACATTATGCCTTTCTGGTATGAAGGGGAAGGTGCGGTGTAGTCTGTGGACAGGCTGTAAAAAATCTCTTTGCATATATGTAGATGAGGAAATGTTTCTCTTTCTTTTGTAGCATCCGTGTAATTCATCTGGCTAAAGCCTTTCACTCTGGCTGTGGGAGAATAGGATGTGGCTGATTGATACAAATAATTCTTTTGCACCGTGTACAGATTAGAAAGCATATCTAAAATACTGCTCTCTTCCGATAAACCTGGTCCAATATAGTGAGTTTTCTCACAACCTAATCTTGGTTACAATTTTGAAACAATTCCAGTGTTGGCAGTGGTAATAAAATTAAAGACAAAATGGAATCTCGGAGATTTCCCTCTTCTATCTGAGTCTTTAGGAAATTATTTTCTTCCCATCTTGTCTTTGTATGTTCAGAGGGATGCACCTGTAGGGTCTGTATATAGGTGATTGTTAAATATCGGTCTAATATGGAAAAAGGTGGCTCACACAGAGCATGTGGGATGGAATCCAGAAATACCGGCCTCCTCCATCTGAGCTAGATAACATTGTCTGCAACTGTGTAATACTATTAAGACTAATATGCCATATAAAACAGAGCAATAATTAATTATGCAGATGTGCAAGTTTACTCTATACAGAAGAGGGCAGTAGAACTAGTAGCTGAAATTGAAATAAACATAGTTTGTGCATTAAGCAAAAATTATCATTGTAATAACGGAATTGAAACACCACGTTTACATAGATGAGAACCTGAACTATCCTCAGGATCTAAACAACTTCAAACATAACTTAGATCCTATAGAAGCTTTATACTATGCTGAGGCTGCAGAAAAGTTGAAGATGACCACAAGGCAGAACTGCAGTTTCTGCAGGCAGTATTTGGATCTCAGTGTGGATGGTGTAATCAAGACGTATAGAAACGACTCATTAAATTGTGACAGCTTCTTGTATCTTATAGTTAAGGAAATAGATGAGCTATCCGGAGATACCAAATGAAGAGATCATTTCATTTTTTCCATAACACTTGACCTGACCTCAGTTGGAGAAAGTTCATGAAGAGCTTTGTCTATTAAAGGTGTGTTGAAAGATATGATGCTTCAGGTGGTTTAAAAAGAAAAGATTAACTTCAGTTATAAGTCTCTTCTGAAACAAATATGCTGCCTTTTCTCCTTTAGAATATGGATACAGGCTGTGAGTGCGTAGGGATGTATTAATTGTTTTTGTGGATTTGTATCTGTGATCTGTCAGCTGAAAAGTTTTCAGTTTTGTATGGCAACGTCTGTGAACAGACTTCTTTTGAACAGAAAACACTGGGGGGTTTTAATGTTCTTTTAAAGTGTGGGGTTTTTTTTAAATTATTTGCCAACTATTTCTGGAATCTTGGATGAATGTTCTTTTCAAGTTTTAGAAGCTGCAGTGGAAACAAAAATGAGTAAATCCTCTGTGAATACAATTTTTTAGGAAAGAAGTTTCTATAACAAAAATATTTATAGTAAAATTAGAGTTTTAAATGGCATGCCAGTTCCTTGTAACCAGGGGCCTGACCTTGCCAGTTGCCGTGTGCCACT
>VZTV01047109.1:0-14495 GCA_013400875.1 Anhinga rufa
TACACAAGCCAAGATTACTACTTTTATAGAACAGTCTTAATATCTAACAGAAATGGCCAGAATTTTTCAGACTTGTTTTTTTCACTACTCAGAAACAACTGATCACAACACAGTGTATTTTGAACTGTATTTGGCATGCATTTCCTTTTTTTTTTTTTAGTATCTTCCCCAAAGCACACTGAAAAAAACAATTTACAATTTTTTTTAATTTCAAAATTCAACATTAAAAATTGAAAACAGTCTAGACTGAAGCATGGCATGCCAAGTAATCACACACTTAACTTTTCCAATAATTGTTTTGCAAGAAACCTTGAAATCTTGAGATTTCCTAGTTCCTAAAGTGAAGTTAGAAATGTTTTCTATAGAATAACCCAGGTTCTTACCTCATTGCTATCTTATCACTACATATAATCCCCTATAACATAGGGACCCTCTAGGAGAAGTAGTCTCGTAAACATCTGTGTTTATCAGACTTCAGTGTATCCGTTTAATCACCGAGACCAGTGAATAAGTGTGCATAGCGTTGGTACTGAATTTTGCTAAGTAATTAAAATGTAAAACAGTTAACAGTAGATGAGATCCTAGGTTCTTGTATCCAAATCTAGAAGTAATACTTAAGGCTCAAACACTGACAGACATTATTAACAAGATTACAAAGTCTCTCCACAATGGCTTTGTATCTTAGATTAGTATGTCCATTGCTTTTTTAGTTACATCTGCCGAGTTCAATTCGCCAGGTCTACTGCAAGCTTGGTAATCAATACCAAAGATATCTGCAGTTCTGACAGCACGGTAATCTCCAGCGATCAAAAGTTCCCGGAATTGTCTTCTGAGAAGATTTATAACTTAGTTAAAGTTGTTGGTCTCAATTTTTTTTTTTTTACACTCCTATTTCAAGAATAAGGCATCAGTTACATTTGTTTTTTCATTCTTAAGGATCCTTGACAGATGAGCTGGGGAATGGGATGCACACAGCTGTATGATGCTAGTGGCTTGCAGATAAGCAGCCGTGCAGAGTCCAGCAATTCTATAATAATTGTCTTGAGATACAGAAGTAACGCACACAGATGTTGCTTTTGCCTTGGTGCTCCCTCTAGGAGCATCTAGGATGCAGAAAGATGTATGAACAGTTCAGACACATCAGTAGAGTATTAACTGTACAATATTATTTCAATTATTTAGGGTTTATACAGCCTTTTTAATTGAGGATGTGGTTCCATTCCTCACTAGAGCCATTGGAGAAGCACAGATTTAAACAGGTATTATTACAGGAATAATTAGGTTATGGTGTGGAGCCTAAAAACACGTAACTAAGAAAAACCTCTCGGCTCTCCAGAGACGGTCCCTGCTCTCGCAAGCAAGCACATCCTACAAGTCCTTGCAGCAACCGAGGAGCTTCTGACTATGACCACTGTTAAGATTTAGTGGCAATTTTTATAGGGCATATTTTAAAACAAGATCTAAGCTGACCAGAAACAAGGCAATACAAGCAGAGGCAATACCCACCCTTCCGAACTGAAGCTATGGATGTGCCAGTTCCAAGGTAGCTCAGTCTGACCCTCCCAACAGTTTCAATGAACTACAAGGAAGCTGAAAAGCTTCGTATAAACTCAACAAATGATGAAGATCAACAGAAAAAAATCTACCGGGATTCTCACAGAAACTGCCCGAGGAACATATCATCCTATATTCTGATCACACTGTATGACTACTGATCATATAGCACAGTTTAACTCAAATATTACGGGCTGCTGTGACCTGGTAAATTAGTGTTTGTTTGCTGTCTTACATTGTGTTTCATAGAAGGCTACATCTTTATGGATGGAGGACTTCCAGTACTGAGCTAAACAAGTGTGACAATCACCTGCAAGTATTTCAGACTACACCTCATGCTTTTCCAAGGGATACAACACTTTTGAGAATAATTCTGACCAGAAATTCAGTAATATGCTCGTATTTTCAGTATATTTTACATGTGCTGTGATAAATCCATGCACGACAGAAAGAAGGTCAGTATTTTCCACAAAGGACTGAGTTACGTTTATGACACTGAAACTAAGAGCTGCGTTTATCACCACATCTGTGTTAACAAATTATTTCAGTATGGTCAATCATAAAAACAGCCTATACTATCTCACTCTCAGCAAAGTTAAGTACTCGAAAAGCCCACATAGTTCAGGAGCAATCCCAACACCAGGCAACCATTATCAGCCCATTTTGCACATAAGTCAACAGCAACACGAGACTGCCACTGCAAATGCCCAAACAGGTAAGCCAGCAGTGGAAATGGCTAAGCTTTCTAAAAAGTCCCTACAGACCATCTTGAAACAATAAAAAAAAACCTACCCTCCACCACCACCACTGCTTTTAGGCCTTTTAGACTCTACTTTTGTACTTAGCATCTCATTAATTGCTGTACATAACCTTAAACCGAAGTCTATCAATTGACTGGTCACTGAGCCGGGATTAGGCTCATGAAGAGCAAAAAATAAAACCCCAAAACAAAGGCCAACGGCGGGAAGGGAAGAGGGGGAATCAAAGATAAAAATAGAACCCATCCTGTGAACAATTATTACTGAAATTGAACGAGTTTGGGGCAAAAAACTTCAAGTTTCCTTCGGTTTATGATTACCAATAGAAAGACACTTCACTGCTGTTCCCAACCAAGGAGAAGTACATACCCTACAATTCTGTTCCTTCTTGCCATTTCTACTCAACCCCTAGAAACGCAGTATTCTTAAACACAAACCACCCAAGCAAACCAAAAGAAAACCTACAACATGAATACTCTTCTCCATTGTACTGAATTTTATTAGTAATCATTTCCTCCTTGCAGAACAGAAGCTGGAGGAATGAATGTAAAGCCCAGTCATGACTTCAGCAGCAGTTTAGTGTCTCAGCTCTGAGGCTACCTTTTGAAAACTATTCTAAAATCTGCAGCTTTAGTTACTACTTTCCCTGCACGTTTTCAGGTGAAAACTGTATTTATTTCCTGACCTAGATCTTCATATTTCCATTCTTGCTCCTGAACACTTTACTCCACTTTTTCCTTTCTGACATTCATCTTCACATTTATTTCCATTCTGGACCTGAGCCTAGAATCTCACTTCTTTCACTGTTCAAAACTGCCTCATTCCTCATAAAGCCTCTCCTTAAGAGCCCACAAGGTCAGACCTACTTCATTCTATGCAAATCTTCAACTGCCAGCCTATATCACATGTTCTCTGTCCTGCCTGACACTGACTTTCAGACCTGGTATGCTATGTAGGCACAATTCCAATAAAGCAATTTAGCAGAGGAAAAGTAGCGGCAGCACAGGCTTCACCCCTCCACATCTGTGATTTCTCTCGTAAGCTTTCCCAGCACAGGTCCAACACCTTTTTTTTTTATATAGCATCAAATACATCTCAGCTGATAGCTACAAAGGATAGATGAACCCCTAAAGAATTACAAGACTCAGTGGGTCTGTGGGAAGAAACAAATGAAGTAATCCCCAAGTACAGCGTGGTTTGTTATGTGCTTTGAGAAACTACAGTGATACTTTTAAAGTACTGTAGTGAAAGCATTGACTATTTTTGCACTGTGTTTAAAGAATGCTTATTGCATGCCCACGAGACAAAAAACCACAGTTCCCTGCACATTTGCATACTTTACTAAAACCACAAAAACCCCAGGTTCACTTCCTCCAAGTGGCTGAGAGATGATACAGGTACATACTGGGCTGAACGTGTGCAGATGCCAAAGGGCTTGTCAGATCCAGTAATAAGGAAGCTGACCTCCATTAGGCTTTCCTATGATGACATCATTAATGACAGTGTTAATTTGGGATCTCTCCTCTATCCAATCACTGTTACAAAGTTCTTCAGAACTTATCTTTGATATTTCATGTTTAATCAAATTAGATTATTCCATTTTCTGTATTTGAAGGTGGCTTGCGGCTCAGAATGTCCTTCCTGCATCTACATAATTAAATAAAGACTCAATTCCTATGGAAAACAAGGGTTTGCTTGTTTACAGGGAAAAAATAAAAAAAGGATTTTAAACAAGCAGACACTGGGTAGGTAGTTCAACATGACAACTCCCTTTTCCAGGGAGCTGAGGGTCTACAGGAACTTAACTTCAGCTGAAGCACGTAACTACCCAGCCATCTCCTCATACACTACTGCTTAGATAACCACCCTCAGACAGTGGAAACAAGTTTAAAACTATCACCGTACCTTTGTTAGGCAGGTGTCTGTTGCAGCTGCAGCTTTTACTTCAGCAATGAATTTTCAGCATATTGGGGAATTAAGAGTTTTGTTTAAAATTTTCTAAATGTAATAGGAACGTTCCACTGAATTCTATCATCACTATTGATTGCACACCCACACCTTAGGGGTTTCCAAAGTCGGCTGGATTTTTCCTGCAAAGGAAAAAAACAAATTGATCTGCAACCATAAACATTTTTCTTTTCTGCTTTCCTGTAGGTTTAAGAAAGCCTCTTGATGGATGCTTTGCTTTTAATTTTGCAAAACAAGGTTCGCTCATAATGAGAGCTTCTGTGCCAGGTTTCAGCCCAAGGGGAATTTGAGTTACAGTTATAAATCCCCTAGAACACTAAAGGAAAGTACAGAAATAGAAATGCTGAGGATGACAGTAGTGTAAAATTATAGCACTTTGAACAAAGTACGCTGTAAGAAAGGACTAGAAAAGTTGCTTAGATCACTTACTCTTCTCTGCATTTGGACAAACACATTAGGGAGGCTACGATTTTAACAACACTTAATTCTGTCTTGACAACAGGACTGGAGGAGAGAGGCAATGAGAGCAAGTTTTAATGCTGCGAATTCCAAATCAAGATCAAGTTCTACTGGTCTCAGCAGAAGAGTCAAATCCTATTTCTACAGCAATAAAACAACTTTGTACTGCGAGTAATCCTAATTAGGGTTTACTTGGCATAAATAACTTTTCAACAGCACTAATGACACCACAATCTATTCAGCAAGCCAGTAAACAGTCTGGTTTACACTTTTTACATTGACACTTTATATGGGGCAGATAACACCATTTATACAGCAAAAGCCCAGTACAGTCTGCTCAGTGGTAGTTCCGGCAGCTCGGGATCTTGAACTAATTATTGTATTGAATTTTGTCTTGATGAACCATTTATTTTCCCTCTGAATTTTACCTATTAAAGCAATGTTAGCACAGAAAAAGTAAGATTGTTTTTCTAAAAACAAACCAAACAAACCACTCTTCATTTGATCATGTACTGACCCGGCCCAAAGAGACCACTCCTCACTCTGAGCGGGTTCACCAGTGTAATTATCAAAAGGACACCACGTAGCAGTGTAAAGGCTGAAAAGTTACCCTGAGAGAGACTGCATAATTTGCTGTCAATGCTAGTTTAAACTACTACCTCCACAAGGAAGGCTATGCCTTGTCCAGAACACTGTTTATATTCAAAAACTGACTGTGCTGAATTGCATTTGTTTGGAAAAAAAGAAGTTACATGAAGGCAAAGTGTCATTGCACAGCATAACTCGAATATTAGCAGTCGATAAGAGATGGGGGCAGGCTAATACATATGTAAAACAGTCACTGTAGAACCAGACAGGCTCTGAAACAGAGAGGACACGGAATGATGCAGGACTAAAGCACGACCCTTGCATCAGAGCAAACCAATCCGAAAGCAATTAAATAATTACCAATAATGATATCTCAAAAATATCAATTAACTCATACTGATAACTAATCATGCACTGATTTAGGTAATTTCAGTGGGAAGAAGCCTTCCTACATCCTGTCAGTCATTCACTGTCTGTCAACAAAGTCTTCAGGGGAAAAAAAATTCACTCAGTTGAGCTGGTGAACCAAAAGCAGGCAATAATAAGACTTAATGGCCTGCAGTTTCTACATAACTATAATTAGCAAAAGTAGTATAAATGTATTTTCTCCAGTCTGGTCCTTGACAGGTAGATTTAATGATTAATGCCAGTTTTACTCAGACTAAAGAAAGGAGATAATGCACACTGCAGAAAGATTTTCCATTTTCCTAACGAGGTGTGGAAATACCAGTCTAGAAAGCTGCAGGCAGCATAAGAAATTTGTCTGAAGTAAAATGAGAAGTCTTTTGCTTAATAATACAGGCCTATATGGCAGAGGTCATCAAGATTTTCTTAACCATGCTACAGACTTAAAAAAAAAAAGAAAAAAGTATTGTGGTTAGGAGGGCCAGCGGTGTCCTGGGCTGCATGAACAGGAGTGTGGGCAGCAGGGCGAGGGAGGCCATCCTGCCCCTCTGCTCTGCCCTGGGGAGGCCGCAGCTGGGGTGCTGTGTCCAGTGCTGGGCCCCCAGTGCCAGAAGGACAGGGAGCTGCTGGAGCAAGGCCAGCGCAGAGCCACAAGGATGCTCAGGGGATGGAGCATCTCCCTGGGGAGGAAAGGCTGAGAGACCTGGGCTTGTTCAGCCTGGAGAAGAGAAGGCTGAGGGGGATCTCCTCAGTGCTTATCAGTATCTGAAGGGCGGGTGTCAGGAGGGTGGGACTGGGCTCTTCTCAGCGGTGCCCGACGACAGGACAAGGGGCACCGGGCACAAGCTGGAACACGGGAAGTTCCCCTGAAATCTGAGGCAAAACCCCTTTGCTGTGCGGGTGCCAGAGCAGCGGCCCAGGCTGCCCAGAGAGGCTGTGGAGTCTCCTTCCCTGGAGCCATTCCCACCCCGCCTGGACGCGGTCCTGTGCCCCTGCTCTGGGGGTGCTGCTCATGCAGGGGCTGGACGGGGGGAGCTCCGGAGGGCCCTGCCAGCCCCCGCCGTTCTGTGACTCTTTCCATTAGGCTCAGTAGGGTCACAATTTAAGAAAAAAGAAAAAAAAATAAACCAAACCAAAAAACCAACACACTCAACACTCATGGAAGGATGCTTTAGAGCACTATTCTATAACAGTGGCTTTATGTGGCCACCTTGAATTACCCGACTTCCATGCACTCATTTCCTTAAAAGTATACAACTACTGTTTTAGCTTTAATGAGTTGAAATTTAACTAATTTTTTCAAGGGCTCTTACAGCTAGAATATAGTCATTTCTACAGTAAAGCCTGAATTCAAAGTACATAAGCATGTATCCAACTTGAAAAATATGAGTGCTCCCCCCCTCCAAGAGTCACAAAAGGCATCACTGGAAAAGTCTGAAACACAAGTCATCTTGCCAAAATCTTAATTTAATTTTTTTAAAATTAGACAATAAAAATAATAATGCTTCAAGTCCATTTGAAGTTTAAAAGTTGTTCCAAAAGCACCAAAAGTCATTTTAAATGCTAGAAATCAAGGTTAAAAATACTTTATTCAATCCAGAACTTATTTCTGTTTCCTTCTTTCATTGGGAGTTTCAAAGTGCATTTTCTGCAAAACATCAAACATTTCTGAATTAGCTGGGAGACTGCAGTATGATGTATTTATCTTGAATTTTGACTTTATTTTGATGATGGCTAGGTAGTTAAGTCTATTTCCTTCCTTACAAATGAGTCCTGAACTCAGATCAGAGCTCTTTTAGCTCAGTGTTGCTTGTTGCTCTATGCATTTATTGTTGTAGTGTTTTAAAGGCCTAACACTTCAGATACAATATTTATTTACTCTACAGAACAAACACTACCTCTTCTGGTATCACCAAGCTCTCAAATTTTAAGCCCGTATGCCTTAAACTTGACACCCAAAAGCACTGCCAGCAAGAACGCCCCTTTTATTTCAGGCTTCACAGAGATCTCATTTTCTTCCAAACTACCTGCAAGAAGCATAAGATCACAACTTGCCGCATACAAGATTCTAAAGAGAGTTACTTCACTCGGCAACTAAAGAGCCATCTGATAGAGAAAAAACACTTGATCATTATGAAGGCAAGCAACATAGAAGTAAAAATTCATTCTGGCAGCAATAGCTTTTGGTAGTGGTTGCCTTTTGAGGGTCTGGAAGGTGCACAGACTCTCCTTCCGAAATTATTTTTTAGACTGAAAGGAAGCCCAAGAATCGCGCTAGACCTTAGACAGCTCTGCAGAAGCGTTAAGATTATAAGATTTGCTAACACAAGCACCAGCCGCTTTTGTGACTTCCAGTAAGTTGAACCAGCAGGAACATTTCTTTTGAAGAAACTGCCTAAGACCTCTACGACTGCCCTCACCGACGTAAGCATGTGCCTTGCCCAGAACTTTGAAGGCATGTAACCTCATCCCATCTCTCTGAAATTCAGCTGAAACACCGGGAATGGAAAACCACCAGAAAGTCTGTAAGGTAGTTCACCGATAAAGAAAACCAGATGTGGCCAATCGTAGGCAAATACTTAAGTCAGAATTATCTACTGACTATACAGTTCATGTTCCCTTTTACTCTACCACTTACATTCACTCTCCTCCTGCTTCCTGTAACGAATTTAGGACTACATGCCAGGAAAAAAAAAGATTACTATATACTCCAATACCTTTTGTCTCTTCTTTTTATAAGCTGTTCCTTTCCCAAGTACTTTTCATTTCAACTGCCAAGAGCCCTACTAAACAGGATCAGAGACATGTAGAAAAAAAGTTACACATACATCAAGTTTTGACAGGACAATCCATGACATCCTTCAGGAACAGAGCTGTCTGTAAATACAAGCAAGAGAAATATTTACTCAGGCTTTCCATAACTTTTGATGCTTCAATCTTCAAAATACCTTGCCTCTATCTGATCTCTAGGATTCGTCTGCCAACATCAAATATCACAGGCAGTCAGAAAAACAGAACAACTATAGGCAGTAAGTTCACATTCATCCTCTTACATATAGCTATAAATTTCTCAAAGGAAAATGTCACATTTATGACAGCTGTCTTATCCCAAAATACATAACTTAAATGCGAGCACATGCCAAAGCACCACAAGCTCTCATTCTACTTCGGAGAATCACTTCAATTCAATAAAAAGTGGAGCAGCTACTTGACTGAAATCGTATCTTGAGCTTGCTTTCCCAAACAAGAACTTCATTCAATACGACCTGACACTCAAGATGCCTCTCATTCCTCCGACTTTGGATTTAAGTTAGAGCACTGACAGGAGCAGTGTTAGACGCAGTCACTGCAGCAGCAACCGTACCAGGTAGCCGTCAGGGACTATCCTAACATCCCAATTCATTCACCAGTTGAAGATAAGGCATGAAGAGGTTCTGTCAGCAAGGACGCAAGCACATTCTCCAGTGCTGCCCAAGACACGAGAAATCCAGTGCTTCGCCACAACAGAATAATACTGGAAACATTATTTTTCTGACTGCGTGATGACGGGTGAGGGTTTGGTCATCTCCCCACAATTCTCCACTTCTCTAATGAATGAAACCGCCCTCCCCACCTGACAGACCTGGTACCCAGGCTCCTAATGCAGCCTGAAAAAGTCTTATTTCCATGCCATCAAGATGATCTGCCCCTGAAGGAGAGCAAAGACTAAACCACGACAATTCATCACATATCGCTTAACTATTCCTACATATAGGAACGGTCCATTTTCAAGCTGATTGCCTCTCGTTCCTGTCCTGTAGTGCACGAAATAGGGGCTTCAACCAGTTTTATATTTTGCATAGCCTGAAAGGGCCCAGAGATACCATCTTTCAGCACTGCCACTGCTTGAAAGAGATGGGAACAGAAGCAAAGTACACAGAGAGACTATCTTGAATCCAGTCCAGCTTCAACACCTCAAGCTTTAAAGCTTTGCCACACTACTTTATTTCACCCTAGCTTTTTAATAGGAGGCTTACTTTATTTGATTTACTTAAAATAAAATACATCAAGCTTCAGCTTCCTCAGCAATCAGACATTAGTGATGGATCCTGAAAGGATTCCTTCCACAGCAGAACTTCCCTGATGTTACCACTTACTTTTCTTCACCCGCTTCACTTCTTCCCTTCTGTAAGTAGGCAGACCATCTTTATACATACTAGCATTACCTTGGATTACTTTGACAGCCCTGCTTTCTCAGCAACCTGCTATCCAGCATCAATGAGAAAGGCTCAAAAACAATACTGCTAAAAATACACAAACTCAAATGTATTTCCCAAAACATAACAGTTAGGGGAGAAAAAGGCAAGATTACTTTTCAAAAAGCTTGCTTCTGATATATTCCCTGCAACGATCCACAACTTAAACTTTGATTTGTTTTAAAGTCACACCGAGCTATTTGTGAGCAGGTCTGTAAAAGGGATTCAGATCCCATTCCCACACCACACAGACACCCTCCACCCCACTTATCCTTTCCTCCCCCTTCTAAGGGGTAAAAAGCTGCACAAACACTTTGATGCATTCCATTTGTTAGTTAAAAATGTAATTACTGCCCCCTCCCCAGCTTAAGACTTCAAAACATGCATCTGTAAGGATCTTACATACAGGAAACTGAGGCAACTGCTACAGCAAAAGGTGGTACATATGGAAGGAAACATACACTGAAAGAAATTACCCACTCAGAGAGAAAACTGTGAACGCTTTTATACTGAAGAGCTCTATACAGTGCTTACACCTGACAAATGATTGGTTACAAATACCAAAAAACTTTCCCCCCCCCAAACACACACATTTTCCTTACAAGCAGAACATGACTCCTCTTGCTGTACTTTGAGTGAGACCACCTAAAACAGCCACGAGCTTTCCCCACTCCAATGGGGCAAAAAGAGGAATTCAGCGGAAGTAATGGGCTTAGGAAGAATAATCAGCGGTTTGCTCTGCATGCAATAAAACAGAAGCTGAAGGAAATCTTTTCATTTTTGGCCTCAAGCTGGATGTACTGTTCAGCCAGCTCTCTGAGGTTTTTGTTTTGCAGTATAAGTTAACAACTCACCCAGGGCTATAGCACTGTTTACCAACAGCTGCCTTATATATTTTTGTTACCCCACACTATTTGAACTAACAAGCACTCATAGAGAAAGAAAAAAAATTACTCTTTACTATCAGGTTTTGAACAAAAGCAAAACAAATAAAGAGCACTGCATAGAAGGAAACTTTCTTTTTGTATACATTTATTTCAGGTACTTTTTTCCTCTGTTAGCTGCGCAGACACTGACAGTCGAGAGCCTCTCGTGCACGGAGATGATGGTTAACCTGAGCAACTGACACAGGCACGCTGCCCAGAACCCAAAACCTGCACAAGCTGGGGAACTTCTAACACATACTTACTTGGCTCAGAGGCTTGTAGGAAGGCCCAAGCCAAATTTCTCCATCAGGATAGGTACAGACCATAGTTTCTGCCTCAAAGAGCTTACAATCTAGCTGATCAGTACATTTTTTTACTGCTAAACAAATTGAGGAGACGGGGAATGCCTGGTGTGCCTCGCGTTTCAGGCTGATTAACGACAGGGAACCCTTTATAAAGTCATACACCTGCAAATTAAACAGATACGTCAGAACATAATGGGGGAAAAACCAATACCACGGCACTGCTGACCCCTACCCAACACAACCGAAGAGGCAACCTCTCAACTGAGAGCTAGTGTATTACTACTTTTATAGCCCATAGAGGCGTCCGCCTCTCCCACGGCCGAAGCTGCCAGCCGGCTTGGGTTAGCCCGTTTCTACCCTACAAGTTTTCCACATTTCCACAATTTTCCACATTTCCACATCCAGCGAACCAAGGAGAAAGGCGACCATCTCCTCCACGGTCTCGGAAGGGCCTGCGAGAGAAGCAGCACAGGTGAGCGCCCGAGCTACTCCCGGTGGCGTACCAAAAGCACGAAACCCCACGGCTGCTGGGGGGGGTAAACTGCCTTACAGGGCTGCAAGAGCATGAGGGAGGAAGCCCGGGGAAAGCAGGACGATTCCTCTGCAGAGACACAAGCCCAGCGCGGGCCTCCCCCCGCGCCCCCGCTGCCCCAGCCCGTCACGGCGCCGCCGGAACGGCTGGGGTTTAATGGAGAGATGGCAGCTTGGGGGGCGGGGGGGGAGATAAATCTTTCTCGGGAGACGTTTCCAAGAAGCGGCACCACATCCCCACGAAGTTAGAAGCTTCTGGAAGTTGTACTTCGTTAAGAGAGCCGAGCGGCCACCACCTCCCGCCGCTGGTTACCGCCTCGGCCCCGGCCCCTCGCCCCCCGCCGCCTTCACCCCGGTGACAACCGCCAGCATCACCTTCATGCCGCGTCTCCCGGAGCACAGCCCGGCGGGGATGGAGGGACGGCGGGCGGGCGCGGGCAGCGTCCCCGTCTCCCCCGGCGCTGGGGCTCCGGCTCCTCCCGCCCGCTGTAAACACACAGCGGCGGGAGGGTGGGCCGGGGGGGCAGCGCCATGGCAACCCCGGCCGGAAGAGGAAGCGCGGGGCGCCGGCGCCGCCATTTTGGCGGGAGGGAGCTGGTCTCCCTCTCCCTTTTCCTCTCCCCGTGGTAAATCCCGGTGGCGAGGCCTCCTCTTGCCGGGGAAGGCGGCTGAGGGGGCTTGTGGGGGGCTTTCAGTAGCTTTCCGAGAGACTCAGAGCCCAGAAGTTCCAACAAAGGCAGTCCTCTGGGCAGCATTCGCTGAGAAACCCCGCCAGCCATGCTGTAGTAAAAAAACCCCTGCTTCCTGACATGTGGTGTTAAAGTGCTTCAAAACTTACATTCACCACCTCAGATTTCCATTGTGTGCCCGATGGGAATGCAGCAAAGGGAGATGAGTTGACCCAGCCATAGCCAAACAACAAAACGGGTGTTTCGCCAAGGGGAGGAACCTGTTCTCCAGGCTCTGGCCTCACTCTGCTTGCCGTCACCCTGGGCAGAATAAAACAATGTCTCCTCTCTAAACGTACTTTATGTGTTTTGGGAGTTATTTTAAATTACAGGTAACAATCTAACTGCTTTTAGTCGAGTGCTGAGTGACTGCAAGAGGTTGGGGCTCTCCCACATTACCCTTGGCCCAACGTCGCATGCCTCCTCCAGCTTGCAGGTGGGGCTTAGCCTACGGCTGCTGCTTCACGCGAGGGTGTCATGTGTGGTGGTTAAGATGAAAGACTTTGGAAATAGTCTTTGGCATGTAAAGTCTTCTTTCTCATGTATTGCTTTAAAAGTATCATCAGACACAATCACACCCATGGATAGAAAGGTGTTAACGGCTTAATGCAATGAGAGAAGCCAGACAAAGCAAAACAAAAAGAAGGGTGGTTTGAAGTAATGATTCCTGGAATTGGGAGATAACACAGCATTAAGCAAATTATGGTGATGAGAGTTCAATTTTCTCCACAGGTGAATATTGAGTTAATACATTATGCAGAGAACCTAACTACAACTTGACAAATTCCAAAACTTTGGTGGAATCCAAAAGAGGAAAGATTACTTTTCTTCCCTTTTTTATGCCTTGACTGAGAAACTTTGCATTTTTTTCTACAAATAATAAGCCCATGGCAGGCAAGTATGTCTTCTAAATCGTTCTTCAGTACAGTGGACCCTATTTAGTCAGAAACAACAAAAGGAAAAATGTGCTAGCTTAAAGGCTGGAAATGCCTTCTCTCGGTGCACAGTGGAGGAAAAGCAGTTGATTTTTTTTGTTTGTTTTTTTGTTTCATACTGTCTTTTCTAATCTATAGAACCGCCTTGGAGAATAGAGGTAGAGTGGTACCCCAAGACTAATACTCATTTTTCCGTTAAATAGGGAACTTTTGAAAGACACCAAAGTAATTCCCTCACCCCACGTGGACTGACAACTACAGAGACCCCTTTCCTTTTCTTCCTCAACACAGCCATGCTTTTCTGGATCCGTCGTTTTCTGGATCACTTCTCAGAGGAAGTATGCTGCAACCCTTTCCTGACACAGATTCTCATAGCAGAATTTACAATTTATTCTGCACGTATATGCATACTTCAAGTATGTGAATCTTCTCAGAAGACCAGCAGTGGAAGCCAATTAATTCAGGGAAGGTTTCACAGACCGCACTAATTTCTACAGACATGCACATATATATGTATGGATATATAAGCGCACCTGCTATGTGTGTGTGAGATATTACCCTATGTATTTTATATATAATACTAACTGTAATAACATAACCAAAATATAAATCCTCTCCTCAACACACTATATAACAAAATTTATATCAAATAATCTTGTCAATAGTATTAGTAGAATTAGATTAGTATTAGATTTTTAATTGCATAATAGAAATCCATATTTATGTTCTAGTCAGATGGTGAGTAGAAAGAAGTTCATATCATGTTTGCATTGAGTTTAACATGTAAATTACAGCCCGACTCTCAATAAAAGAATATTGCCTAAATTATAAAGGGTTAAAAAGTAAACTATCTTTTCCTTCATCAAGGTAAAATGAGACATTCTAGCAAAGTTCAAAATAATGCAGCTTTCTACATTTAAAACTCAAAATTTCAGATTAACATAACATCATTTCTCAGGAAGTTCCTAAACCCCTAAAATAAAATATGCGCAATATTTTAAACAAGTTAACATTAAGTTGTCATGTTTGCTATGTCTATAGAACATTCAAAGAATATTCCAGGTGAAAAATCAGAATATTCTGGATGATAGACAAATTGGGGG
>VZTV01047109.1:14501-34025 GCA_013400875.1 Anhinga rufa
GGGGGGGGAGGGTGGGGAGGAAGAATAGGAAATAAGGAGTTGTTTACTTTATGCTAGGCACAGAAAGTCCTTTATTCCTGAAACTATTCCAGCAGCTACCAAAAATATTCCCTACCAAAACTTTAAACAATGCAGGCTATGTACACACTAGCAGATAGTGCAGCTCACAGGGTATGACCTTGCTCAGTTAAGCAGTCGGTGCTGAGGTTGCTAGGTCCTTATACATATTGCAGGGGGTAATTGCTTTGAGCAAGCTCTAATACTTTAGACCGAATATTTTCTATTCATATATATTTATATATATTAATACTTCAGACTGAATAATGACTCTAACAATTGTGCACCTGGAATAAGTCTTTCCAATTTGGTTTCATCCAAAAGGATTTAATCCAGCTAACGTACTCCAAGCCTGCTCTGGTGAGATTCACCTCAAAATTGTGTTTTTATTGAAGCAAAAAGGCTAGCATAGATGTTTCCATAGATAAACTCTACTGTTTGTAAATGAAAAGTGATGTCTTTACAATGCAGAAATTCCCTTCTCAGCCTTCCTGAAGCATGGACCCCTCTAGGAGATTTACCCACCCAGAATTTTCAGTGAAGGCTGAGGATCCCAGATATCTTAAATGATGGTTCACTTATAATTTTCTTCAGGGTGTTGAAACCAGGAAAAAATACTTTGACTTTCAGATTTGGTCACAGTACTTTCTTAAACAACTTTTTACAAGAAAAAGAAATATGGTTTCATAAAAGTTATCATTCTCTGTGTAGGGGTGAGTGTGTGAGTGATATTCGGGCATAATTTTTGCTGTGTAGACTGGAAAGCACACTCCTCAGGGACAGCACGGCATAATGGCATCTCCCTGTCATGTGTGCTGACTTTAGGAGACGAGATGTCAGCACTTTTTGCTTATGCTGATAACCAGACACTGGCTCGGAGATAAGAGTCTGATCAACAACTGAGATTCCAGATCTCACCCCTTTGATGACAGAGCTTTCCCTTAGGCGTATTGTAACATATTGAGATAATTAATGATCATTGTAAAGCATTCAGGTGGACTGAAGCATTAAAATAGAGAGAATTGATACCAAATTTGACTGCTGTGAGGTTCTCTTTCACCTTTCCATACTAGCCACCTGCGTGCAGGTGACTGGCATCATAAAGCAGGATTGCCCTGTCTTGTTACCCCTGTTTGCCTCCATGCTCTTTTCAGCCCTCGTTTCCTGTGTCACCTGCTTGCCCTGCGTGACATTCGAACAGCCTTCACACTGCCTGCTGTTAAAAAGGATAACGCAGCACAAAAGAAATGCAAGTACCTTGTGATATAGGACGGGAAGACAACCAACAGTAATAATTCATTGTCACAGGTAGTCACAATACGGTGGCAGTAGTTGGCTCATGTGCTAAAGGGGCCTGGTAGAAAGACAATTATTTCCAGACAACGAAGCTGCTGATTAGTAATGACTGTAGCAATTACAACTCCTCCAGACCTCTTTGTTCTGGATCCAAAAATTCTCCCTTACTTGAGAAAGTAAATCGGCCACTGGCCAGTGGCCTTATCAATACCCAGCAAACAAATTAGCCACAACTTTGCCACACAAAATGTAAGCAGTAGCCTTTCCTCATACTTCATCTTGGTGGAGGACTTGTGTATTAAGATAACTACCCTGAATTTGTATGTCGTATAGGCTTATAGAACTGTCAGTAGAGCAGCATTTGATACGTCCTTTCCTAACTTCACCCTTACAACATCCCTGAAGGATAGGGAGGTACTTGGGTAGCTGGATATTGGAGAAAACTCCAACTCCAGCAGAGAATTCCTAATACTCTCTCTGAAAATGAAGTTGAGATTCCTGAAGGCATAAAGGTGACTAAACCAAGGGAAGTTACATACCTGCAGCAGTCAGTCGCCTAAACACCACCATACATTGGAATCTGAATGAGGCATCAGATGCCACAGGAAACATTTGTGGCAGAGCAAGGATCATCACTTAGTCTCCTACCGCCTGGACTGGTAACAGCCTAATTCAGGAACTGAGTCCTTTTAAATACTTGTCCCTATTAATTTTAAAACATCAATAATTCTGAATGGTATAACAAGAAAAAGCACAGACAATTTTGAGATTTGGCTGTGTTGTTGGAGGCCACGATTCATAGCGGTAGAAAGGAGCATTCAGAGGTCCACAGGTGTCTACCTACATTTCAGTGTTTCACATGGCATTTTAGTGTTAGGTGCAAGGTGTACAGGTATGTTTAAAAGCAAAAGAATTGCAGAATCAGAGAACGGCAGAGGTTGGAACGGCCCTCCGGAGCTCCCCCCGTCCAGCCCCTGCATGAGCAGCACCCCCAGAGCAGGGGCACAGGACCGCGTCCAGGCGGGGTGGGAATGGCTCCAGGGAAGGAGACTCCACAGCCTCTCTGGGCAGCCTGGGCCGCTGCTCTGGCACCCGCACAGCAAAGGGGTTTTGCCTCAGGTTTCAGTGGAACTTCCCGTGTTCCAGCTTGTGCCCGGTGCCCCTTGTCCTGTCGTCGGGCACCGCTGAGAAGAGCCCAGTCCCACCCTCCTGACACCCGCCCTTCAGACACTGATAAGCACTGAGGAGATCCCCCTCAGCCTTCTCTTCTCCAGGCTGAACAAGCCCAGGTCTCTCAGCCTTTCCTCACCAGGGAGATGCTCCATCCCCTGAGCATCCTTGTGGCTCTGCGCTGGCCTTGCTCCAGCAGCTCCCTGTCCTTCTGGCACTGGGGGCCCAGCACTGGACACAGCACCCCAGCTGCGGCCTCCCCAGGGCAGAGCAGAGGGGCAGGATGGCCTCCCTCGCCCTGCTGCCCACACTCCTGTCCATGCAGCCCAGGACACCGCTGCCCTTCTTGGCCCCGAGGGCCCAGCGCTGGCTCAGGGGCACTGGCTGCCCACCAGCACTGCCAGGGCCTTCTCAGCAGAGCCACTTCCCAGCAGGGCAGCCCCAGCCTGTGCTGGTGCCTGGGGCTGTTCCTCCCCAGGGGCAGCACCTTGCCCTTGCTCCTGGTGAATCCCATGAGGTTCCCTCGGCCCAGCTCTCCAGCCTGCCCAGGTCTCGCTGGATGGCAGCACAGCCTTCTGGCGTATCAGCCACTCCTCCCAGCTCGGTGCCATCGGCGAACTTGCTTAGGCTGCACTCCATCCCTTCATCCAGGTCATTGATGAATATGTTGAACAGGACTGGACCCAGCACAGACCCCTGGGGGACTCCACTGGTCACTGGCTCGGTGTTGCATGAAATAAAGGTAAGCCATGGTTCCCCCTGGGTAGATGGAAGTCTTTTTTATCAGATAAGACAAGAAGGGGAATAGAATCAGGTATAGCCAAGTGACCAGCATCTTCTTGAATGCCTGCTTAGGGGTAACTATACTATATGGTAACAATAGGGGATTTATTAGTATTTTTTGAAATTACTTATAGCTGGCTTTGATAATTATTGCCTTGCTTTGTGCATATGACTTCTGAGTCTTGCAGGTGGAAAGGAACAGATTTTGACGTTTCTAAATAGTCTATTATACTCCTCATGTTTAAAGCAGATTTGGTGACCATAGACTATTAAAAATGGATACTTAAAACAGTACTGCTGCACAAATTACTGCAAGCAACAGCAAGGTTTGAGAGCATTTGAAACCTAAAAATAAGGAAATACTTTTCTACCAATGTCTTTTCAATATCTATGCTATAGAACAGATCTGTTTAATAAAACACTTCAGAACAAGGGTAAGGGTAATGTGCAGTAAAACATACCCACGACTGAACACTGATGCTGCATCATTTGGTAATAATAGGGAGGATGGAGACTGTACAGCCCGAACAATGTCCCTGGTATATCTGCATGTCTTAAGCCTTACTGAGAACAGAATGAAAAGTTGGCAAGGGAAACACAGGTTTAACTAGCTGTTTTCACCATCTGAGCTGAAAGGCAAAATAGAAAGACCAGACACTGAAAGATATTCATAAAACAGTGAACTTCTTTCCACCTTACAGATAGCAACGGTTAAGAATAAATTATTTTCACTCTCAAAGCTATTCTCTTCAGGGATATGGAACAGCTCGAGAGATCTGCCATTTTTGGTCTAGGGTTCAAGCTTCTGCAAGTTTTTTAGTTACAGTCACACTTCATGCCTGCATGAAGAGACAGTGCAGCAGCTCCACTGTGAAGTGCCAAGAAAGTTTAAAAGGTGTTTGCAGAACAGGGTAGTAGACTGTGCCACTGGCAAGCCTTTGGGACTGGATAGACCTAATTCTATTCTGCGTCTCAGCTTCAGGTCATTGTGAGCTTCCCTGGTGAAGGGAGAGCAAAATAGCAAAGCCATTGACAGATTTGTCTCTTGTAACTAATTTTTACTGTTTATGACTGTAATACTACATTCTCCTTTCTTACCATAAGTACTAAAAATAAGCTGGAAAACTACTTGTGATTGACCTTTGCTTTCATAATGTTTTTAATTCCCCTTTTCCCCCTCATTCGGTGTTGTTACATTACTAACAGGCTTGGGCATGTTAAATGTAAAAGTATTATTCTTACAAGGGAGCTCTAAGCAAGCCTATAAAGATGTGATTTATACAATACTGAAAAATGGCAGTAATAGAAAGAAAAATATATCAGCCCTCTTACTAAGCTGAAATCATCTAGCTATCAAGTAGATATATGAAAAGAACTCAGTACATATTGCTGCTTTGGATTACAAATTGTACCTCAGCTTTAGTCTGGGATTTTTTTTCCCACTTATTGGGAAAGTTCTTATATAAAATCCATTCCAAATCTCTTTATTAAAGATCCTTCTGCCCAGGGATACAACACCTACCCACTACCTTCTCAAGCTGTACTGTAATCAGTCTGCCCACTTCCCTGAATGCAGATTTTTTTTGCTCAGCTGTGTAAAATCCTGAGCTCCAAATATCAGCCTGGCTTATTGTGTCGTTATTTTTGGTTCGTTGTTGTGTTTCTTTATAGTTCTTTGAAAGAGCGTTGTTAAATGAGGCTGGCTGTTTAATGCCTGTGACGGAGCCTTTCACAAACTGTCCCATGACAAGAAAATAAATATATCAAAGATGATATGAGGAGACACTGAACTATGACCATGGTCTGCTTGTTCTCACAGCAGCAAGAAAGAATGATTTTCTATTACGCTATGGCAGGCAGTATTTCATGATGCTTAGATTATACGTCCAAGGCACTTCCACCAACAGATGATGGCATCTTCTGGAGAGGTTTTTACAAAATGGGTTGTATAAGAAAGAGCATATTGTTGGCAACCAAGGATGCTTAGAGCCTGACTTTTCACCTGCCATGCATCTCGTATCATGCACATCCCTGCAAGCACGGTACACACTTGATAGAAAATGCTACCAGCTGGAAGGATGGCATAAATGACAAAGTAATAGCCATTAGAGAAGCATAACTATAATGGTTGCACCTCCTGCTCGTTAGATAATAGATATAGGAGCATTCAGGGAATAAAATCCTTTCATTCACTGAACTGTGCAAAATTCCCACTGATTTCCATAGGGCTAGTATTTTGCTTCAGTTTGACAGCAATAGATTAGATACCCCGTGCGTTTAATTCTCAAACTGTTCAAGAATTGTATTCTGTCCAAAGTTCATATTTTTTGCTCTTTTTTTATTAGAATTTGCCTTCTTTGAGAATGAAGAAGATCCTATTTTAGTTTAATTTTAAAATTTAGTAAAAGCAGTCAGTTTGTTCATGTAATATATGGGTCACTTTGCATCACTGAGAAAAATAAACTGACAAGATTTGAAAGGACTTTATACCAAATAAACTGTGAAAGCGTCTATGCTTATATGGTTCCAAAATTAAAACTCAGATGAGATTAATTGAAAAATTTACAGAGATTCACCAGCCTTAAAAGCAACTGGAAGCTGCATTTCATAAAAAGCTGCATATTTGGCAATGAAAGCAGGTTTTGATAATTTTAATGAGGAAAAAAGTAAAAATAAGTGGGTTTGAACTTTTGGGTTCACTTAAACAAAAGCTGCTCTATTTCATATGCCTTTAGTTATAGAGCACAAAGGCAATTTATTTTTTTATGGAGTCTTCAAAGTCTTGCGGTAGAAAACTGTCTCTGCCAAAATGCCAGGATACATAACTGGATTCACATATGGACTTCCCAGACTTCAGAAATTTTCAGATTCATTTTTACTTTGAACTCATGCCAAAGACTCTGAACTGTACAGACAGCAAAGCTCTGCTAGTAGGTTCTGCTGACATTTGAAATCACCAGTGATTTGTTCTCAGGATGCCAGAACAAGGCTCCAGATAATATTTCATCCCTATCATGAACAATAGAATTCATATGGGGGTGTCTCTCTTTTCAGGGTATTTTTGACCTTTTCATTTTAAGTATTTTTTTTCCACCTACAGAGGCAATAAATTCTTTTACAGGAAGGAGACATTGACATGATAATGCTCGCAAAGTTATGGTGTTTCCTTAAACCAGTTCTTCTGGCCAAAATTCTCCAATGAATTTATCATCCATTTTGTGATCTCCCCTCCCTACGGTAAAGTTTATTCTCAGCATTGACGACAACAGGGATGAGAAGTCAACTAGCAGCCTCCAAGCTCAGGATACGTGCTCCAGAAAGAGTATTAGTGGCACTGAACTGAGATAGACTTTTATTCCAGCATAAATTGTACCTTACAGTGTTAAGGCTGAATTAAATATTGGCTGGGTTAACCTTCTGCAGAGTTTCTGAGGCGCTTTTGGAGCAGGTGGAATTTTCCCTTCCCCTCTTCTTTCTGTGAAACACTCGGCTCTTTCTCCCATCTTGCCACCACTGCGCACACATGTGCATATGTACAGCCCTCTAAATTAGATTGCCCCACAGTTGCAGATGGGAAAAGGTGAATAATCTGTCCCATAAGACAGTCAAAAATCCTCTCTTTTCCGGTTGTTAAAACAGAGACAGTTGACAGAGTGAAGGAGAACAAGGCCCTTCAATCCAGCCAGCGGTAGGTTAAATGTAGGTAAGACATGAAGTATGCAGTATTATAGATCACACATACCACCCTGCTCGTGTCTATCAGGAACCTTTGGAGACCTCCTAAAGAAGACCTTCTCCCAGTTTATCTCCTGGCCATATACTGCAGTGGTAAATATGCAGAAAGGTGATTTTCTCCTTCATTTTTTGGCCTTCTCTACACATACCGTTCTTGACATTCACCCCAGGAATTCATCATGGCGGTTCTCACATGAGCATTTGGACTCTGGAATCACCCCTGTGGCGTAGCTGAGCAGGTGCTGCTGCCCAACCAACATGCCTTCCTAACATACCCACCTTTCTAGCAGGTAAGAAGTGAAGGATGATACACTGACATTCCTCAGGCTCTTGCCGGTGCCCTTGCACTGGTAAGAGTTCCTCTGCTGAGTCTCAGGCCCCTGCTGTGCTCATTGTCTCTGTTGAGATGCCTGTGTACAACTAAACAGCACTGGACATTTATAAATCATAAACTGGAGTGTCACTCCCTCTACTTGCTCTCAGCAGTGGGAGCCAGAAGGAAATAATATCATCAGGCACTGCAGCAGAGAGACTTGGAATGTTAGGTGTGGCTTCTGCGTACGGTTGGTGGAGCTTTGCTGCTTCTGTAGCCACCTCTGTAGCTCCTTCTGCATCAAGGGTCCACCCCCCCAGATGCCAAGCATTTTGTCTTACAGCCCCGTTCTGCTAGGTTGAATTGCATCCCAACAGAGAGCTTTACCCGCATAGGTGTCTACCACTACGTTTAAGGTGGTCATTAACATTTGCAAACATGCGTCTTGATTAAGCGCAGTCACATGGCTTTGTGCAAACTTTCTTGCAAAAGTAGACTCGTGTCCTAAAGTACCTGCTACCAAAAGAGGAGGTTTGTTTGGTGTTAGCAGTGCTCTCAGTGGAGTCTTCTTGGAAAAAGGCATCAGGCTCGGTGGGACCATCCCACAGGATGACATCTTGACTTATATCTGGTTTTTAGACTGCACAACAGGAAAGGACTGCCTAAGTATTTCTCCTAATGACAGGGAGGTTCCAACACACTGATCCCATTACTCTTTGATCAATAAATTAGTTGTGTAAAAATTAGTACTCCTGCAGAGGAGAGATTAACAGCAGTTACCAAGTTAAGCTTGTTTCTCCGCCAGGCACCGTGCGAACTCTTCTAAGCTCTACAGGTATACCTGGAGCTGTAAACTAATTCCAGACCTGCTTGTCCACTGCAGCTTTAGCCACACGCCCCCGTCCTGACATAGTGCCCTCTTACTGCCTCTCCCAGGTCTTCTTTCCAACCTGACCACTGATCCACAAAGCATCCACTGCTCTGGATTAGACCCATATTAATGGTCCAACACACCCTCTGGAATAGCGATGGTGTTGTTGAACTGCTTAGCGAAACAGGCAGAGACCGACTACCTGGCAATCAACAGTGGAAAGGGAAATGTCATTGTCACTGTGTTCATACAATACCTGGCAGAGATGCTTCGCTCATCACACAGGCACACTTTGTGTAGCTTTCAGTACTACTGATATTCAACAGCTTCTGCTTGAAACAAGTTTCCACTGAGAGCAGCTGACAAGACACATTAATATTGATGGGAAAGTCCAATCGCTAGGCAAAATTTTTCTAAAAATCAGGTCCGTGTTCAAGCTGCCTGTTATTTCAGGCTAGGGCAGATGTCAGCACCGGGGATGGTGTCTAGTCCCAGAGGGTGCTGAACACTTCAAATCAACTATTTGTAATCCCAGAATGACTAGTACTAAACAAGGAACAGGGATATGCGTTCCCTTACTTGGTGTAATATGCAATCCACGTGTAGCTTTTGCAGTTTATGGTCAAGACAGATATTACTAGCTGCCATAGGTCTTTTGCTTATAGATTAAGTTTGGAGCCAGCTCCAGTCTTTGTCTGATAAATGAACTCTAGAGGACCTTCTTCTATCCTCTAGGTGCTGATCTCACTTTAGTAAGAACAGAGGCTTCTAGATAACAACTTTGAACAAAAGCTGCATGAAAGGGAATAATCCTCCATGAATTAAACCATGCACTGGGGATGCTGCGTGAACAGGAATGACGGGGGCACGCATATTAAAAAAAATGCTTGGCAGCACATCGGTCAAAGGATGTGCCTTTTTATATTTATGAATATTTAATTGAAGTTGCACACAAAGTGGGCGACAACAGTGCCTCAAAGCTGATGATATAATACGTAACCACTGTTTTGATACGAATCCAGTTCCATCTCAGACCCAGCTCACAGCAGCAGATTAAGGAGGGGGAGGGATGGAGATTCCTGCCTTATCCTCACCGCACAAACACACAGAAGTATTTTGCACAGACTGTTTAAACTCCTGTTACAGATCTTATACACTCTTAAAAATCCCTTGCAGAGCAAATATTTGTTAATGTTTGTATGCTTATGTGCTTGCAAGAGACAGTGCCCATGTGCAAAACTCTGGGCTTTTGCATTTATGCATGCACTTATGCTTTTATGCATGCATATGGGGAGTAGCATGTACAATTAGTCCTTTTTCTAATCCTAGTGAAATGTGGTAGGACCATTACTGCCAAGAAAGGGAACTTTCATCTCCTTCATACCCTTCATATTATTCTCCACTTGTACTTGGATAATTATAGCTCTAGAAATCAAAAAGGTGAGCTGGACGTACCGGCCGTAGAGCTGCCATGGAGTCAGGATATTAGCATTGCTCTGGAGATAAAAGCACAGGCAAGTTCTATGGATCTAGTAACTCTTGAAAAATATATGAACTAAAAAAGCAATATGCTTAAGGTGTAACATCTCCGTTCTCCACTGCGTCCAGGGAAAGTACTAACTTTGCACAGCAGACCTGCAAAAGATGCCGTGGTTATCCCACTTCTGGCAGACAGGCTTCCCAAAGCACTCTCAGCCGCTTCTTCTCTTCCTCCCTTCCCTGCTTTAATATGCCTGCTCATGAGGTATCCAGTCCTTCAGCTGATGGAGACAGCCATATACGCTTACATAGCTGTTTCAGCCCCTTTTCTGCCTCTGTGTGAAAGGCAGTGACCAACTGAAATATTCCTCCCCCGCAGAACGTTGGGATCTAAAATGCCTGACTTTGATATCAGCCAGCACTAAGATTCTACAGTAGACTCTCAAGATTTGCCTCTTCAATTATTTTTCCCCCCTACCTCAGCTATTCCACTGATAAAAAGGAGCCTAGAAATCAGCTGCTGTTCATAAACATCACAGAGGCAAAACAGAGGAACTCTAAGCACGGATAACACACACAGAGTGAAGCCTTTTTGAGAATCCCACCAACCTATTAGGAAATCGGGTAGCGGTAGATGTACAGGTTGAATCCAGTATGACTCCAAACTGCAACTGGAGATTATTTTCTCTACTAGCACAAGCTATAGGGCTGCTTGCCTGACACAGCCACAGCATGGAAACCGCTCTTGAATGGGCTCACCAACAATACGCAGTTGAAAAACCACAGTTTGGAGATGTCTGAGATAATGAAAATCTAATCTTTGAATTGCTGCTAATGTCAAATCCCAGCAGTGCAATAAGCCAAGCTCAGTCAAACGGCTACATGTCTAACTCTTGAGAGTGTCCAGGGTTCAGGTCATAACATGCATATCACCTGCACGTGCTGTAAGCCCATCAGGTTTCAAAAGCAAACAAAAACCTGGAAAATACCTGTGTAAAAGCATTTTTCAGATAGTCAAGATAAATAGAAGGAACTGTGCTGATTTCTGAATGTAGTGCTTTTTCCTCTGTGAATTATAACCAGCTGATACTCACAGCTTGGTGTTTGAAGTACTTTTTGGCTGGAAACTCCACATTTCAGATGAGATATAAAATTAGGAACTCAAATATTTATTTTCATGAAAGCTCTCCTAGCACATTTTTTAAACATGTGATGTCAGGTCTTAAGCTGTTGAAAGCATACATATTCCAAAACTGAGAAAGGATAATATGGTTATATTAATTCCCAAATTTCTTCTCTTTGCTTTTGCAAAGAATATCATCACCCATGGGACAAATGAACTGTCTTCTGTCTCCATGCTGCTCCGTCCCTCCAGCACACCTGAGAATACCCATCCCTCTTGCATAGATCACTTGGCTCTTTGACCATTTAATGCCTATTCTTCTCTGTCCTGGGCATCTCTGCTCCATTTAAGCAGCTTAATTTTTTCATGGGAGGTGGAATATAGGAGTACTTAGAGACCACAGAAAAAGGCCTTACAAGCTGATACTTTTCTAACCGAAAAGCCAAAAATTTTGCCTAAGACAATCTGGGCTGCTCTCTTCAACAGTGTCTTTCACAGCTCAGTACCCTCAACTTATTTTTCTCACTTCAGAAAAGAACACCTTAGAGCTGTAGGACTGAAAAGTTGTATCCCTTCAGGTAAACCAGTGCTCTAAAAGTCAGCAATGGTGACCAGAATACAGCTATTTTAGTAGTAGTGATACGCTACTCACCTAACCCCAGGCTGAGCTTCCTGTTACAATCCATATTCATGACAAATCTTTACATAAAAGTATAGTTTGGGTCATTAGCAACGTTTCCTTGGACTCCAGCTTCTCTCATGAACTCTCAATAAACCGTCATTACAGAATCACAGCACGGTGGGGGTTGGCAGGGCCCTCCGGAGCTCCCCCCGTCCAGCCCCTGCGTGAGCAGCACCCCCAGAGCAGGGGCACAGGACCGCGTCCAGGCGGGGTGGGAATGGCTCCAGGGAAGGAGACTCCACAGCCTCTCTGGGCAGCCTGGGCCGCTGCTCGGGCACCCGCACAGCAAAGGGGTTTTGCCTCAGATTTCAGTGGAACTTCCCGTGTTCCAGCTTGTGCCCGGTGCCCCTTGTCCTGTCGTCGGGCACCGCTGAGAAGAGCCCAGTCCCACCCTCCTGACACCCGCCCTTCAGATACTGATAAGCACTGAGGAGATCCCCCTCAGCCTTCTCTTCTCCAGGCTGAACAAGCCCAGGTCTCTCAGCCTTTCCTCCCCAGGGAGATGCTCCATCCCCTGAGCATCCTTGTGGCTCTGTGCTGGCCTTGCTCCAGCAGCTCCCTGTCCTTCTGGCACTGGGGGCCCAGCACTGGGCACAGCACTCCAGCTGCGGCCTCCCCAGGGCAGAGCCGAGGGGCAGGATGGCCTCCCTCGCCCTGCTGCCCACACTCCTGTTCATGCAGCCCAGGACACCGCTGCCCTTCTTGGCCCCGAGGGCCCAGCGCTGGCTCAGGGGCACTGGCTGCCCACCAGCACTGCCAGGGCCTTCTCAGCAGAGCCGCTTCCCAGCAGGGCAGCCCCAGCCTGTACCTGTATGATTCACAAAATCTACTTTCAGAACAGTATTCTAGCAGGAGCACATGTGTAATGGGGGAAAGGGAGCAAGCTTTAAGTTAAAAAAAACCCAACAAAGCTATCCTATGACGTTAGTACCTGGACCAGCAGAAGCTGGACTAAGCAGCCTTGAAGGGTCTTTGTAGTCTTTTACTCATGCCTTCATCATACTCATGATACCATCAAGCATCCACTGTGCTTGTTTTGCACTGACAGACATCATTGCATACACTATAATCTGACTCTGAGAAGTCTCAGTCCTAAAATGAAAATTATTTAGTCACTTACAATGGTGGCACAACCCTCTCCAATCACACAGGAAAGCCCTGCTGTTAACTGTATGTTCTCCAGTACCACAGCAACTACTACCTGCAGCCCTTGGCATTCAAGGCAAGTTCATCAGTAAGTATAAAGAGATTATCCACAGTAACACTGACTCTAACAAAGCTTCCCCTGTGCAAAGCTAGACAACTCCTTCAGTACAACTTTTTCAAAGCTAGATCCCTGAACTCTGTGAAAGCCGCTGGTATTAAGTGCGTCTGAGAACTGGCACACCTGTTTCAAATCCTAAATGTGGCTGAAGGTGCTTCACTTTAGCAATCACCTATGAAAACCTGACCTTAATTGCTTGTCTAGAACAGAAGTAATAGCACCCAACTGCTTTGTAAGTGCTAGCAGAAGAACGCTCGATGACTGGAGGCTCTGTGCCTTTGCCAAATATTACTCATCGGGAGTAGCAAGCCCCATAGAGAGAGATGACAGAGAACTCCTGGCTTCCAGTTCTCATTCTGCTGCTGACAGGTCCTGGATAAGCTTTTTCATGAGTCTGCATCTGGATTTCTTTATTTGTGAAATGTGGCTAAACATCCCATTTTTCAGTACAGTATTTCAATATATTTTCAAAATACTTTGAATGAGACATGTTGAGAAAGTACTGAACATTATTACCTGCCTGTACATTTTTCATGTCATTTTTTAGCCTAGCAGTATGTTTTCCCAAGACATGCTCTGTCCCTACAAACGTGCAGAGAAATTGAACCTATTCTATTCCTGAAGCTTCATCCTGACAATTTACGACGGAAATGTTTATTCCTGCCCAGTTGCCTGATGTTTAGCTATTAAGAAATTTCATCTGAAAGTAGTCTCTTGTGTATGGAACCAGTTTTGTTCCTTAACAAGGCTTCAGGTTTCTTTCCCTGAAAGCTGCTGTAGAAATATATATACATATATACAAGTATATATGTTGTGTATATATACAAGTATATATATACAAGTATATATGTTTGCAGGTTTGTATACAGTCAATGTTCTGGTTGCACAGGAAGAGCTGAAAAATGCATGATTGTAACGTGACACTTTAAAAAGTGTAACTCCCTAAGAGCAAAAAATTTAGATAAAAAGGATAAAAACTTGGAAAAGGCAAGAAAATAATATTATCTGAGGCAGAAATAAAATGTATATTAGACATTGTAAAAAGACAACTATCATGCTTAGACGTGGGGATCAGTAGGAGTAAAGAGTGGAAGTAAAATCTGAATGGTGAAAATAAAGAGCAGTGTAAATTCTGACAAGTGGAAACATATAACAGGTAAAAATATATATTTTTTTAATTGGAAGTCTATTGGAGTTGATGCAATCAGTAGATAAGCAAGACATAAAAGAGGCTCTCAGGGAAGATAAGGTTACTTTGGAAAAGCTGCACATTCCTTAGGTTGACATGTGCTACGGAGCAGGACAGGGAGATTCCTGGTCAGATCATTCCTGACAGGGCTTGAATCTGAGGAAATCTCAGGTTCAGGGAGAATATCTCAGAGAAAGTGCCATTGCTCAGAGGAAAGGGTCTTAGCACAAATCAGTGCAATGAACAGTAACATCTTGCTAGGAGCAGGTGACGCTCACCCAGGAGTTCAGAGGCAGCTCACGTATGAAGCCGCTCAGCCGCTGAGCAAGCTCGGTAAGTGCCACTTAAATCACCGCAGTGCCAGAGCTACGGGAAGGCGCAATCAAACTTTAAAAAAGATCCAGGATGAGTGATTGTATTTCTTCCACACTCAGGGTTGGAAGAAATATGTAATAAAAATGGAAGTAGTAGACTCGGGGATAAATATCATATGTTGGGGCTGAGTCAACATAGCTCTCACAGAGCCTGAAATACAATCTCCTAGAGGTCTCTGAAGAAGGCAATGACCATCCAGTAGGTGATCAAGGGGATATAGTTATCTAAGCTGCAGTGGTGTTCACTGGACAGTCCACACTGGGGTATAGGGAGCGAGGAAGCCTGTTGCAACACGTTGTAGCTTTTAGCGATGGAGACAGACCTTAATGGCTCTGACTGGCCTCACCTGAGGCCTCCACCCACAGCCTCTGACCGTTGGTCCAGGGGCTCCATTTAAGCTCTGGCCTTAGCCTTTACTCCCTGCCTAGGCTGCGTTGTAGGACTGTGTATCTCCAGTTTGGTCTTGGTCTGCTTGCTGGACCTTGGACCTATGTTGTATCCTTGTCTTTAGTCTTGTCTTCAGCTTCTGGGTGTAATTCAACACCTTGTCAATAGGCTGTGCTATCTGGCCAGCCCTGCTGTGCTGGGGTACTGTAGTCACAACTCGGAGGGAGCCCCTGCTATGGAGCAGCCCTTTTCTTGTTGTTCCACTTTGGCCAATTCGTCTTGGTCCTCTTTCAGGGCAAACCAAGGAATGGGGCAATGACTTATGTTGCAAAGTCAAAATGGAGCTAGGGTAGAGCCAGAAGAGTATTTGGGTTCTGCAGTATAAGCTTTCTAAAAGCTTTTAGGAGGACTCATCAATGAAATAAATATTAAGTCATTTTGGGAAGATGGTGCAGGTAAATGGCTTATTTTCCTAATGGGCCATCAGAGCACCTCAGAAATCTATTGTGGCACCTCTATGTATAATCTATAAGTATCTGGAGAAGCGATGAGCAGATGCTAAAACAAAGTTTTGTGATGGTTTGGGCTAAAACCGATGCATCACTTCTCAGCATGGGTTACAGGACAGACTCTTCCTGCTTGCGAGCACTTTCTGCAGGCAGCAGCTACTGTTCGGTACTGCGCAGGGGTCAAAGGAGTGAACGGCCGTGAGTGGTGATGGGGAGTTCCTGACCTTCTGGATGCGTGTCCCACCTACACAAATGGCAAACCGCTAGAGAGCAGCATTAGATCAGGACTTCTGTTATGTGCCTGAACGACTTGTGAATAAAACAAAGCATTAGGGTGACGTCTGCAGTTGGGCACTGGTTTCAGATGAGATTTTATCAGAACTGGGGAAGCTACAGACCAGCGAGTCCCACCTGGCTCAGCCAGATACTCAGATACTTAAATAGTGAAACCAACCTTGGTAGCTTGTCTCCAGGATCCCAACTTTACTCATGCAGCAATTTCAAAAACTATAGTAAAGTTCTCGTCAGCCTACAGCTACTGCAAACCAGAAAAACCAAGTTAGCTGTAACAGATTCAGCTGATTCTTGTCTCTAGCCGTTGTCTCAGGTTAAGGCTCACCGACACCTGTAGTTATCTCCAGTGCAGAGTCTTTGGACTTGTGCCTCTCCCTTCTAACGTTATGGTATCATTCTGACACCGGAAAGGTAAAAGATAAACGGTGGTAAAATAGCAGAGAGCACACTGCCGCGGGAGTGGTTTAGGAGGAGAAGAGTCTGAACATGCATTGGTTTCAAACTAATTTCAACACATCTCAGTTAGTATTTACACTGGAGTTTTTTTCTTTTGAAGAATAAATCTTTCATTTAAATAAAAACGTTTCTAAAATGTGGGAATATGTCAGTATATGCCATGGCATAAGAAACTCTGACCTACACTAAAACTGACTAATTATATTAAAACTAGCATCCAAGTGTTTATGTATCAAGCATAAACTGTGCTCGATAGTAACCTTTTCTATGAAAGGTTTGCTTTTGCTGCCTGATAACTTGGACAAAGTAGGGACGAGGCACCAGGGACCAGATTTACAAAATCGTAGTTTCATGATTGTGACCTTTTCTATTAAAGCCAAAACATTTTTATTGCACTTGATCAAGGTCAATGATTTAATTATTCTAAACTGATTAGTTAATCAGTTAATCATACTGGCAACTGAAAAGCAGGAAAGCTCATTTTCTTCTCCCAATCAGTAAATAATGAGGCATGAATGCATGCTTTCACTAATCCTAGCATCCTGAAGGGCACAATATCTGTAAACAGATAACTGTTTAATAACATCATTTTAAACTCAAAGGAAGTTTTGTGCATGTTTTTACGATTTAACTCTTTTCAGCGTGTTAGAGCATAATAGATTCGTTTAATGGATACAAAGTTATTTAAAAATGCTTGTCAGCAGAATCTGATAACTGTCCAGGCGCAGCGTCACACAAAACAGGTTTAAAAAGCATTGTCATCTAGTAAGGGCAATACTTTCTATGATTGTGACTTAAATAAAAAAATATAGGACTCTTAAATATAGTATGAATAGCGGACCTGTTTAAACATACAGAGATACCATGAAGCCTCCTGAAAAGTACTAAGCTTCTTAAGGAGAACACGCAGCTTAGTTAAGCCAACTGCTTGTTCACCAGCAATTGTGTGCATAACCTTTGGTGCAAACAGCTGAGAAAGTGAACTATTCTCAGTTTTATTTATTCCACTGGCTCCTTAGACAACCACGTGGCTTTTCACTCTCCTGAGTTTTGTTTCCCTTGAGGTTCGTATACTCTAATGCTTTAGCCAGGGAAAGTGCCCTCTGTACTTTCCCGTTATGGAAAGATCATTGGACTTACTATTCCTGTTGCTTCTGATGATACCTAGTACTGACACAGAGCTAGGAAAAAACCTGTGCTTAAACACCAACAAGTGTTGGGTTTTTCTAACTTTGTCATTTAATATTATGCCAAGAGGGACTTGGATTACATGGTGAAAGAGGTGCTCATTCTCTGCCGTGGAATGCAGGTGAAACTAAGTAAACATCACTAACAATGTGGTAAACATCGTATTAAAATTACTAACAAACAGCAGAGATAAAATATCTGGCAGATCAAGGACAGTGTGGCTAAGAATGAGAAATGCCAAAAGACGGTGTAAGAAAAGGTGTACAGAGAAAGAATGCAAGTTACAGCTGTGTAATCAAATTATTTGGACAGATAATGAGACCAAGACCTGAACATTATTCTGCTAGAATATCAAGGCAGACAATGTAGACAAGCAGCATCAAAAAGGAAATTTGCATCTAAGAGACAACTTCTGATAAGGTGTTATCAGGTGATATGAGACTTTGGTCTATTAATTAGCCTTGAAAAATCACCAATTCTTTCTGGAGGTCAGGAAAATGAATTAAACCATGGGATAAATCTCCTGACTAAAGGGTTACTCTGGTCTGTGGTCTGCAACTGGAGTCAGTAAGGTATTACAGCCTTCCACAGAAGGGATATGCAAATATTCAAAGGGCCCTTCCGTCCCTCCTTGCTGCGTGCCTGGAGTGACCCAGCTCCAGGCTCTGCACAGTGATCTGGGCTTGTTCTCTTGCTTTTACTGCCTAGTAAGTTCTGCTCTCTCCCCTGTCATTTTGCTATGTGCTCCTGTGACTCCCTCCATCTCTCTTTTGAACCTGACCTTGAATAGGCACAGAGCTTGCTCAGAACTGTGCAGGAGGACCCCTGGTTATTGGTGTAACCAACTAATGAGGACTTCTGAACGTCATCCTCTTATCGTCCAAAGCAAAGGGGTCCTTTATGCCTGCACCTCCTCATTGCAGTATAATCTACACAGAAATTATAACTATAGATGAATTGTGAAAGTCATAGAATTGTGGAATATTTTAGAAAGTTTAGGAACAAACTATTAGTAAGGTAAAATGAAAATATTAGTAGCAAAGCTTTACATAACATCAGCTAAAATTTTCCTAGCAAAGTACTCCTTAAAAACAAAGGACCAGCCTGTACTTCTCTCTGGAAAGGCAGCCTCTGCCATCTCAATCTGCTGTGAACCACATAGCAGCTCTGAATTTTGCCTTTGCACGCAGTTCCAAGGGTTTTCTTGCTTGTTTCTTAAAGATCTGATGCAGCAATCCCTTAGGATTTTCTATAACACCTAGGTATTTGTGCAGGGGCTGCAGCTGGGAGGAGAAAGCAACGTCTGCCTTCCTGTGGTGGTGTTCATGTGGCTTCGACATGAATATTCCCATTGTGTGGCTTATTCTTACAGTGCGGGGTTTCTAGGATTCAGCCTGCCTTTCTAGGCTTGTTTCTATTCACGGACACCAAACGAAGGAGGGCTTCCCAGAAGGTGGGAAGCCAAAACTCTGGGAGCTGGTGGTTTTATTTATTTGTAGACTCCAGAAAGATACACAATCGCTGCCAGTGATGATTATATTGCAAGATATGGTATTAGGAAAACAATTTCAAAGGACAGTTGGATTAATCTCTGGCTCCAACAGATTTCCAGTGCTGCTGGCCAGCAATGCGTGGCTGAGAGCTGCGCACAGAGCGGACAGGCTGACAGATGTGCTCTGCAGAACAGGGTGGCTCCTGGCAGAAAGCTAAGGAGTTTCTAGGACAAGTAGTCAAGTGTGGATGGATCAAAGAGTTCCCTGACATTGAGTTTTGCTGTAAACAGACGGCTACCAGATATCCTGTCCCTTGGTCAGCAGTGAGGGGACCTGCAGCAGCTCATGGGTTCTTCTGAGAATTAAAGATGAGTCACTTTAAGGTTGCTGGATTTTCTTTCCTATTGCTCCACTTCCTCTGTTTTCTGAAGATAAATAAGAAATGAGAGCCTGGAAATTCTCTTGAGAGGTCCTGCAGCTTCTTTGTTTTGTGAAAGTACTTCTTGTTATCTAATTTTGTTGCACTTGTTAACAACAGCAGCAGCTTTCCCATAAAACTTGCCCCAAGTAAACTAACCACAGCTTTGAGAACTGAGCTGCAGAGCAGATCATCTCAGAAACCTGACGATGAAGTACCTTCTTCTGCCAACTCATTTAGCATTTCTCTATAGCTTTGCACTAAGTAAACCTGTCCAGGTGTGTCCCTGCTCTCAGATGTTTAGAATTTACATTGCAGCTGCTGAGTTGCTCTGACTATCTTAAAATCAGTTACAAACTTTTACTGCTGTGATTTCACATGACAGAAGTTTTCTGCCATGGAAATAAGCGTGTATTAAAATATCTGCCTTTTTTTTTTTTTT
>VZTV01047122.1:0-13065 GCA_013400875.1 Anhinga rufa
GATATGCAAGGTACTGAAAAACACAAAAGCTGGAAAAGCATGTTGAAAACTCATATTTAACAGATAGATTTTTTGCAAATAACATTTCCATGAAGGCCAGCTGAATCACCAATGCACAATCACTGTAATTCTGAGATGTCTGCTTGGCTCAGCAGTTTTAATACACAGATCAATTTTGCATTATCTCCTTCTGCCTGTGAGTGCCTGTGAGTGCTTGTAGAGGGAGGTCATAAAACATTTNAAACATTTATAGGCCTAAGAATGTAAATTGCAGCAAAGAGTGAATCCTCAATCTGTGGACAAACCCTTGAAAGAGATTTTTCTGAGAAGTTTGCAGTAAGCATTTGCTCTGTCTCACATCCCATAAAATTTTCATTTTCATTTCCTTTACAGAGTTTACCTTTTGATCAGTATTTGGTTTTCTAATAGGTAATGTTAAATGCCACATATGCTAAAAAAAAATATGCAATAATACTTATTGTTTATTGTTAATCTCCTACGTACCAAAAAAGGTGGGAAAAATAAACAGTGTTCCAGTTCTACTCTAGGTGATAAAGCCAACAGATAATTCAAGAAAAATAGAAAGATCACATTGACAAAGGAGTGCATAATAGCATTTTGCAACACAATGACTGCCTTCTTTCTGATCAAATATGAACAGAAAGATGGTTTATTTAGTTTTATTTCATATGACTTTCTTGTGTAAAAAAGTTCATATTGAGTGCTAAAAATGTCCAACTTCTCCCTCAATGTTCTGTCATCAAAATCAAATAATCTTTTTAGTTAAGCACACTATGGTCATTGAGCTCCTAATTAAGAAGTCCATTTGAGGCTTCACACCTCATAACATAGACAACTAAGTCTTCCCAAAAAAGTCTACAGTATGAAAATAGTACAAAGATTTCAAGTTCTGAAGCATTCAGGAAGTCAATAATGAGAAAACCACAGAATTCTCAAACTTCTCCTGTATGTACATCATTCACAATTTTTGGAATGTCTTACTAATATAACAAAAGGGGCGGGATAGAGACAAGCATGCCTTCTGGCAATCGCTAACTGGTGTGACCAATGTCACTAAATCAATACTGAAACTATTCTATTAAAAAGTGAGAACCAAGGAGAAAATACACTGTGAAATAATTATAAAAATCCGATGTTTAGCCATAATGACCCAGCACGCTGCAGGTATTGTCCACATCATACAAATTCTGCTGGGAAGAAACTATGAAATAAGGTAGGGAAAAAAGTCAATAGTGCTGACAAATGAAATCAGGAGAATGTCAAACACAATATACATCTTTATTCATGGCAGAGGACTGATACATATCTACATCTCACAACTGAGTATTCTGTCCTACTTAAACCCTGCTTCAACCTCGTCTCCCACAAATGTTAGAAAGATATGTTATTAATACAAAAACTAGAAAAATACTGGTCTTGAATCTGATAAGAATCAAATTTCCCTGCTCTAGTTGTGCCTGCTCACGCAATGGGGCTGGACAAGATGATCTCTTGAAGTCCCTTCCAACCCCTACCATTCTGTAATTCTGTGATTCTGAAATTACTAGCCAGCAAACAGGAATCCTATGCATATATACATAAGTATTTTTTAGAAGGTATTTTTTAGAAGGTTTTTGTGTTACAGAATCACAGAGTGGTTGAGCTTTGAAGTGACCTTTTGAGATTGTCCATTTGCCCTTTTTCATACACCAAATTGTAGTTGGAATTTCCTTCTTCATCAATACCTAAGCTGTTCTTTTCAATCTACCTCATGAAAAGCAAACAGTGCACTCCCATAATCAAGTGCACAGGATTCAGGAGAAAAAGAATCAGCAATATACAATTCAGTTAGAGTGACATTTATTAAGCTCTGAAGGTCTCATCTGAACGTCAGTGAATGTCATCTGCTGATTTTACAATATTTACTTCTTATATACTTTGTAGGTTGAAATGGCATTTATATGTCTTGCCTTTATATGATAATGAAAGTTGAAAACTAATAACCACAATGCCTGGCATTTTCCACAGCCGCTCAATAAAATTCAGGACCTTTAACCACAACTTGAATTTGGCCTTAGAAATGACAGATGAAACTTTTAGTATCTAGGCAGGACAGATACCGGAAAATATATGCAAATGCATGAATGTAGGAGTCAGAACATGCAATTTCTCTCCCTACCAATACCAATGATTTTTGTTTACTTTCAAATTTGGAAGTCATTTAATCTTATCTGCATAATGGCGATAACAGCTATTTGACAGAGTGTTCAATCATGGATTCTATTCTTGGATCCCTGGGGACGCAAGGTAGCAATTACACACCTTTCTTCCTCCATCACCTCCGGTCTGTTGTGTCAGTTACTATCTCCAGCTCAGCTCCCTACCTCTCTCATCCCAATCCTGACTCTCACTTTCACTCAATGCTACACTGTAATTCCAGTCTTTCCTTGTCACTGAGCTCTTCACCTCAGTATCTGCTCTTGCTAAGCTCTTTCCCAGGGCTCATCTGTTATTTGCCTGGTATCCTGGTATCCTCTATGGGAGCTATGAGAGCAGGAGCCTGGAAAGTAGAGGGAAGATGATTTCACTAGTGTCTGTTTCAGTGCCTTGTACTGCTCTACTCTCTTGCTGCAAGAAGAAAATATAACAAAAGTTTTACTCAAACCTAAAAACCCCACCCTAGAACATGTACAGAACAGACCATCTTTCACAAAGTTAAACGCCACATACTAAAATCAAAGTCTTCATGAATCATATGGAAAATCACATGGGCTTTTTCGTGTTTTCCTAAAGCATAGAATTTGGCCAAATTACAATGATTTAAATAATTTTCTGATGGAAAACAAATATAAAAAAAAAAAAAGTACTTTCCACTCATCAGGCCAATGCAATATCCTTCACAACTTTCCAGACCATTTCCAGATAGAACAAAGAATTTCGTAGCAAAAAGAAATTCTTTTCTATGTTTCTTTTTATGGACAAATGACAGTATTTCCCCCTGTGTCTCCTGACAAACAGGCTGGTGTTTCCAACTTTAGCACTTAAATTTGCCCTGAAAAACACATCATTTAAACCAAACATTTGCACATTTGCAAAAAGTTATACAAAATTTTAAAAGGGTAGTTCAAATATTAATTGTGCTATAAGAAGTAATGTAACAAAGCTGGATCATACTGCATAGATCATAATTTCGTGTAAGGAGATGCACTGTACAAATGTATGTGAGTAGGTTTTAGGACTTTTCAGTATTAAAACATGATATTTTTCTGATTTTATAAAGAGAACAGAAAGTTAAGAGTGTAGAACTACCATAGTATTTTTGAAGAAAAATCTGGAGCAAATTAAGTGAGTAAACTTCCACACTTCTCCAATCTGAGTCTGAAAACCAGAGCCTATACAAAACAAAATAAAAAAAAATATTCCTCTCTCATTGCTAGTGGTACTCTCTGCAAGAGTTGATTTTGATCCATCACAGCAAGTCATTCAGATTCTGCCCTAAGGTTTTTCTGCTAAAACTACAGTTCATCTAAGGCATTCAAGATTATAATTAATCTCTACAATCAACTTCGATAGATTGTTCCACCTCTAAGTGTATCCGCGACTTGTTTTTCATTGAGAGGTGTAGGCATTTTTTTTCTTCCCCTCCAAATTATTTCCACACTGTCAAAAATTAGCCAGTGGAAGCATGGCTGTGCATACTTATAACAAACTGAACCAGACCATCATATTTCAGTGCTTTGAGATGAATCATGAAGTGCCTGTAACTCTCAGGAGTGGGACAGAATATCTCAGAAAGGCTGCACAAAATCCAGAGGCATGACAGATTTAGTTCCAAACAGTTTTGCTGCAAGAAAATCAAGAATGATAATATAGTCTGTTTAGGATTGTTTTGGTCAGTGTAAAGGTTTCTGCATTCTTGGTGCCAGATATGATATTCTAGCAAGGATAGAGTTTGAATATTATATATTTTAGCCTTTGTATCAGGGAGTGTCTTCCATGAGATTAAGGTAGAAAATGAATGCACAGACCTAGGAACAGTAGCTTTTTTTTTTTTAATTTTAATATCTGAACTGAACTTTCCAAGAGCTTTGGCAGATACTGTCTGCCACAGACAATATCTGTTCACAGACATTTTCTGCTGCTTGATCTACTGTTATACAGTCAAATGACTGCTATACAATCATATTAGCACTAACGACTATTTTCTTCAGCTGCACCACTGAAATCCATAACACCACTGTAAATCACACATGGAAATTTCAGCACAATGGGTGAGCCAAAGAAAGATGTGTTGTGTTAGTGTGCAACCCTACATGTAATATAGAATTACCTTTTGGCTCTGATTTTGAAGAGGGTACCCAAAATCTTTGGTAATTTAGTAGACAAAGAAAGGTAGAAAGAATGATGACTCATTAAGCTACTATTTCAATAATTTGAACAAGCTGTGAGCAATTAGATTTTGACAGAGAGTTGAGGAACAGATCTCTCCACACAGAATTCAAGATCTTTTGTTTGTTAAACAAATCTAAATTAACCCAGTCTTGCTCTCTTTAGAAATAACCAAAGAATGTCAAGTCAAACATGACTTTTGCTATGGAGAGGGAAAACAAAATACATGGCAGAATTACTTTATAAACAGTAGTAAGGACTGGCAAATAAGTTGAAACCTGAATGAGGTTTCATTGTCAGTGTTTATATTGCTTTTTAACAGGCTTATGATAAATGCAATATGCAAACATCATTATTCCATATGATTTTTATAAACATCACATTATGGGGGTTTTTTCCCCTCGTTTATCTGTGGTTTACTTCCGATTTTTCTGAAAAACTTTTGCTTAATAAGATTTTATATCCATTTGTCTTTGTGGTTTTAGGTTGATTTTAGAAAAGGTTCTCTGTTAGTTCTCTTCCTTTATTTTTTCAACCAAAATATATGATATAATGCAAGAACAAACACCAGTTTTGGGGAAATTTACAAGTATCAAAAAATGGAAGAGTAGTTTTTGCTTTTCTTTTAACTATCTACAAGTAAATGGGGGTTTTGTGTTCCATTTAGTCAGTCTGATATTTTCCTATTTCACATAGTGCTCTTTTTCTTGTGACTAAATTGTGCCTTCATTGGATTCTTCTGGCTGTGTCTTTGTCTAATTCAGTATTTTATGACACGAAATATTGGCTTACAGAAACAAAAACCATAAGATATCCTAAAGACAATTAAAAAAATATTTTTTAAAAAACAAATAATAAGAAAACTCCAAACTCTAATTTGTCTTTCTTTTAAATGTATTCTCTGGAAGGTAAACAAACATATTCGTGTTATAAATACTCTTTATGAAAGGTCTTCCACAGGACCCATCTCCAAATTTTTTTGTTTACCCTTCTGAAGCAGAAAATGCATGAAGTGAACAGGAAAATAGTATGTCCTATGAATTCCACTAATGTGGCTTGTATATTTCTAAGTAAAATAAAAATATCCTTTGCATTTTATATCTAGGCTATTTATACACACATGTTATGCTAATTTTCCTTCTGAAGCCATGAGACTGGTAGTAAGGGTATTCTCATAGCTGAGTAATAGCTGGCTGGGTGAAAGGATGGCCATACGTCTTCAGAGTGACTCTAACTCAGTAGCTTGTATCCATTATTTTCCTGCTTCAGGGAGAACGGAGGAACTTGCTTCCCTACTTGTTCACTGAATTTTCATCTAGAAACCTGTTGAATTGATAATGGTTACATGTTTCTTGAGTTATCTGTTCTGTGGATGGTGCACACTGCAATGCAGCTAACAAGCATGAAAGTATCAGTGTAAGCAAGAAAATTAGTTAGCTATCTGAAGTTCAAACTGTGTGGGCATGGAAACTTAATGCAAAATGAGGAGGAAAAGAAATCTGACCCTTAATGATTATAACTAATGACTGCAACAAACGCTTCAGCTAAGAGAAAAAGGTCAAAAAACTACTTAACATGTAAGAAGAGATAAAAATTACTCAATGTAGAGCCAACTATTTTCCAACTTAGACTTGCATATACTGTTCAGGAATATAATTTGCAAGAATGCCACTTTTTCAAATGTAATGGGTTTCACCGTGCATTCCTTACATTTCATAGAAGGTTTTGTCAGTAGTCTAAACAAATAAAACTCAAGTTCATATGTGATATTGCAGACCTGGGGTGATGCTACTTGGGATCCATGAAATACTACACTTCAGCAGATCTGCTTACCATTTAACAAGATTATATACTTTTGACAGTAGCTTCTGCATCTTGTTCTGTAATGGACCAGGTCATTATAGAAAGAAGACAAAGCCATTTCTTTCTTCTTTTCAACTTTGTTTCTAGAAACATGAGCTACAGTGGTTGTATCTGCTGTGATTCCTACGATTTAGCATAATTACACATGCAAACTTTATGCCTCTTAAGACTTAATTCTACATCAAGTAGCTTTACATTGTGCTATATAACTTTATATGAGAGAGTTATTAATGGACTCACAAAAATCACAGAAAAGTTAACAATGTAGCTGAAACATCCTATATTTCTTATACATGAAAAATCCTATGTTGTGTATTTAAGTAACTGAAACATTTTAGTAGATCAGCTGCAGAATGATACCTAAACATGTTAAGTCTATGTGACAGGTCTGTACATAGATCACTATGTTAAATTTGGAGATTGAATTTTTCCATTTTGTCATTGTTCAAAAACTGCTTGTTTTACTTTGTAATTACATTGTTTATTTCTTTGGTTTGGGTTTTGGGTTTTTTTAAGGTTGATATTTTTGAAGGTTAACATTTTATTCTGGTATTGGAATTTATCAAATGTTAGCTTAGTTGATATTGTCTACAGTGAGAGTGTCTTTTTTTAAGTTATGAGATATTCTTTTCATTCACATGCTAATGATGCCAAACTGTTGAAACTTTTATGTTTGTGCTATGCATCCATTTCTGTTCAATCTCCCTCCCCAGCTAATACACTTCAACCTTAGTCAAAGTCTGTGTGAGAAAAAGTTCCTGCATCTATATTAAAAAAAAATCTGACAATTACAGAATCGCAGAATCACAGAATGGTCAGGTTTGGAAGGGACCTCAAGAGATCATCTTGTCTAAGCCCCTACTTTAGCAGGCACACCTGGAGCAGGGGGCACAGGACCGCGTTCAGGCGGGGTGTGAATGTCTCCAGGGAAGGAGACTCCACAGCCTCTCTGGGCAGCCTGGGCCGCTGCTCTGGCACCCGCACAGCAAAGGAGTTTTTCCTCATATTTAAGTGGAACTTCCTGTGTTCCACCTTGTGCCCATTGGCCCTTTTCTTACCATTAGGCACCAGTGAAAAGGGACCAGTTCCATCCTCTTGACACCCACCCTTCAGATATTTGTAAGCATTGATAAGATCCCCCCTCAGCCTTCTCTTCTCCAGGCTGAACAAGCCCAGGTCTCTCAGCCTTTCCTCATAAGGGAGATGCTCCAGTCCCCTGAGCATCCTTGTGGCTCTGCGCTGGACTTGCTCCAGCAGCTCCCTGTCCTTCTGGAACTGGGGGGCCCAGNACCTTGCACTTGCTCTTGTTGAATCCCATGAGGTTCCCCTGGGCCCAGCTCTCCAGCCTGTCCAGGTCTCGCTGGATGGCAGCACAGCCTTCTGGTGTATGAGCCACTCCTCCCAGCTTGGTATCATCAGTGAGCTTGTCGAGGTCACACTCTATTCCTTCATCCGGGTTGTTTCAGTAAGAGTGCTAATTTTTGAGCAGGGACTAGGAATTTGCAGCTTTACTTTATAAGAATTCTGTTTCTTTGTTAGAAAGTGAAAATTGACATCTGCATGAAAATTTGCTAATGTACAGATGCAAAACAGAATTTTCTTGCTCTTTGGGTACATTCTGTAACATCAGACACATAGGCTTAGAGTAAGTAAAGCTGTCACTTTTACTCTTAATGTTTCTTATTAGACATAGGTATATTGGAAGAAAAGGAATAGCTTAATTTGAATAAATATGAATTAAGAAGGCTGCTCTAGAGGGACTAACAAAAGGACTAGGAAGCCCAGAGGAAGAAGCTATCAGGAGGAATGGACAACACCTGAAGACAGTTTAAAAACAGGCATGGAGGAGAGTTGATGAAGCTAGAAGGAAAAAAAGCAGTGAGGGAGAGATACCACCAAGCTGTCTGTACAGCTATTGGTACCAGACTGACTCTGGCTGGTACTCTTTTCCTAGCAGATTTCCTTCCAGACCCTATCAAAATAAAGCAGACTGGAATAAGAGATATCATCTCTCATGTCTAATTCCATTTTAAAAAATTGGGATTTAGGCAGAGGATGCTGTATCTAGTCTTCTGCACTCTCGTGATTCCGCACCCACACAAATCACTGCAGCTGTACTGTAGAGAAGGATTTGAGAGTCACTGGGAATAATGCAGAAAAAAAATGCAAAATCTAATTAAAAATATCCCACTTTCATCTACTCTACACTACAAATGGCCTGTTAAGCTTTGGTTTATTGGTGGCCTTGCCTAACCTGTGCTACCTAGCAGCTAACACCCCTGTTAGAGTTGACTCAAAGAAAGAGCAAACACTAATTACCTATCTGTACATTATTTAATAATGGATTCAGCAAAGGGGAATGTATTTTAAAAGATTAAGAGGGATGCAGATAATCTGCACAGGATTAAGAAAAAGTCCTATGTTTACAAGGTGTCAGTAAGTATTGCAGTGAGGTACTGGGTTTTCTCCATGCCACTGACTCTGTCCTCACCTTGTCACTGAATTAAAATGTCAGAACACTGTCAGCAGTTTCCTTGCAGATTCACCTGGGCAGCAACAGTGAAGGGGAGGAAGTTAGAGGAGACAAAGGGAAAAGGATTATTACACAAACTCAAACTATCATGTCTAGGCTTTTTACTAAATCTATGAATACTGTAATCTAATTTCTCCAATTTATGAACCTTCTAATTTCATGTTTGATTAACAGAAATTATGAAATCACCTACATGAGCTATCAAGACTTTACAAACAGGGATAACTAGCTGAGAAAGCTTTTCTTTTTTTTCCTTTTGTTGCTACATGTAGACATATCTTCAACAGGCAGATGAACATTAGCTGTATATAAAATGCAATGCCTATTATATAAGAAAAACAACATTTGTACAGTACAAGTCTTCCTTGTACTGTCACAAAAGTGTTGCCATACCTGAAACAGAGAGTGAAAAAGCATGATTTTTCAAAAGGAAGGAATGGTAGGTCAATTTAAGAGAAAAAAAAAAAAAAACAACAAACCAAACCAAACAAACAACTTTATGTATGGTTTGCTGATTTTTACTAAGCCTGGGTAACTGATAAACTGTCTTTAAGGGATATTTTGACACTATGCTGAGCAGACCCCCTCACTGCTCCAGACACTTATTCCACATCCACCAGATAGAAAGATGGTTAAAGGACAAACTCAATTGTTCTGCAAAAATGAAATGCGATCAGAAGGCAGATGACTGCCACTGCTTTGTATAACTAGACCTGTGCACTCAGCCACTCTTTGCAGCAAGGAAGTGAGAAAAGAGAAGCTATTAGCCACTTTGGGCCTCTTGTTCCACTGTAGTCCTTGGGAAAAGACTTAATCCTCCCATGAAGACCATCTTTTAACCAGAGCAACAGAAGATGGAGTCAGAACCATGTCCCTCTCTTCCATCCTCCAGAGATTTCAAATACCAAATAATGCAAAACTAACAAAGACTTTGTTGTGCAATGGATGCCCTAAAATATATAAAATTAGTCATGAGGTACAGCCACCAAAGAAAACCCAACTAGAACTGCACCACAGGAAATATGAAGATATCAGTGAAGATAACTTAAGGTATTTTAATGAGAGGACAAATACAAATGCACCGGGAAATAATCCATTTTCACAGATTTCCTGGCAGAAGTGTATTCTCTGTCCCATCAATTTAAGATTAGCCTGTATTCTTCATAAGTAGAAAAGCCTGGAGTTCAAAACAAACAACAAAGAAACAACAAAAGGCACACATCTTCTGTGGAATGTATTTACAATTTTTCTCTACATATTTCCAGTTTAGCCATCTTGATGTATTCTGGGCCACCTATAGACACCTACAGCAATTTATTCTTTTTTTAATCACTAGCAAACTGTTAAAGAAAAACAATACCTGAAATAAATCTCTGGTCTGCAATCTGCTAAAGACTCCCAGAGATTCACAAAGTCTATTTATTAGACTATAATTATTACTGTAAATGCCTAAATTATTATAATTGAACCAAAAATAGAATAACGTAAGGAAAAAGCCAAAAGTCCCATATTGGTCATATTGAAAAATTAAAGTACTGAATACTTCATTTGACTGGCATGCAGCCCAGTAGAAGGAACAACCTGCCAAATAAGCAATGATCCCCACTTACCACAGACTGATATAAGTATGTTGTTTCTGAAGATGTTAACTTTATTTGCAGAATTGCTATGAAATAACCATTGTGTGAAGCACTAAACATTGTTTTCTGATTATGTGAACATGAAATTAAGTCACTCAGCTACCATAATGGAACAGAAAAACTCCCTGAGATGAGTGAAAGGACCACCAGCACAAATGAGTCTGTGCCAGCAGCAAGGAGCACTTTGTGCATGGTAAGTGCTCCACATAGGCTGGTAGGTAACTACTGTATCTAAAGGCAAGGCATGTGATTTTGTCTCCTTTTTTGTCCTTTGAAAACATTTGATAACATTACGTGGGTATACTTCTAAAACAAAATGAAGACACTTTATGTCCTAAAGTCTCATAAAAATCAAAATAACCAAAGCAAAAGCCAGTCTCCAGAAATAATTTGAGTAGGTCCCTAGAAAGCACAGTTTAAAGTGCAAAATGTACAATCCTTTTTTTAATCTTAATGACACCTGCAGATTTCCCTATTTTTCTTTAAATACAATCTTACCTTTCCCTATTTTATCTTTTTCTTGCAAGTCTAACTTTCATTTCTTTCTTTTCCTCCTTTTAGTGTCAAACAATTTCTCTGCCATACAAATATAAATGGCTTCATTATACCTGATTTTTTTTAAACTCCTTTGGGTCCAGAATCTGGATTTTGGGTCTTTTTTCTGTAGTCTTATTGGAGAAAAAAGGTAAAATCAGAATCAGTATGGGCACACACAAGAACCTGGCACTTCTGTAGCTATGGAGGTTTACTTCAGTATTTCTGTTATGTGGACTCACCTCTTTTTCAGGCTGGCAAGTCATCATCTCTGTCTTTCATTTTTCTTCATTTATCAGCTTTCTAGATTAATGCTATAAGATAGTTTACTCCTGAGTTTCCGTAAACAAGATGGCCAAAACTTAACAGCTCGTTTCCAAATAGTAACCTGCTGTTTCTCAGAGATTATACAGTTATGTTGCACAGCACCAGAGGTGCCTTAGTGGCTTAGCTACAGATGTGCTAAGGGCCAACTATACCCATTCACCAAGCTGCTGTGCCAATGTTATTCCAGAACCTCTGTGCCAGTTTTCCCATGTGTTCCCATGCTGTTTTCCCAGTGAAAATGCTCTCATGGGCTTGCACCTGAAATCATTCTTATGACAGGTTCTCATAGGAAGCAACTGTCACTGGCATGAGAAATGCCTCTTTTCCCCTCATTTCTAGCTTTGCAGATTTCAGTTTATACTAGAGTAAAGCAAGTGCAGAACACACCAAATCAGATAAGTCATTGAAATACTTGAAAGATACTATCCAATATTTCATGAGCAGAGAGACTGAACAGCCAATGAATATGCAACACATGTAATCAGCATGCTCCAACTAGAGCTAATAACATCACAAGCAGGAACAAATAACAGGAAGTTTGAGCATGTCCTAAGGAAAAGTATGCAGTATTAGGGGAAAAGCATGGCAAATGTCAGCATCATCATCATCACCTCCTACTGCACTAGAGACACCTGCCACCTCCCTGGAGAAGGACACTTTGTCTGTTGACGCCCATGGCTGTTTTTCTCAGCTGACTACTGTGGAGAGTTTTCCATTTCTGATCTGTCTCTTCTTTATTTTTCCTCCAAAATTAACTTTCACTGCTACAGTCAATGTGTGTTATCAGCTATGGATCCCACTGAAAAAATCTTCAGGCATGTGAAACTGTCTCACCCTCCTTCGTGCAATGGTTATTTTCTTCATATGAGCCAGTAGCCTTCATCCTTCTTTACCACTTGCTGCCAAATTTAAACATCAGGTTTATCCTCTTCAGCCATAGAGTTACCTATATTTCAGTGTTGTTAAACTGTTCCTATCTTGGGAGTCATTTCTACCTTAAAGTAATGCTTTAAGTGTAGACACAATCTCTTTCATATTCTATTTCTGAGCCAACCAAAACAATCTTGAAACTAGTGGTCAGTGTTATTTTAAATGTCATCGTTTCTAGTTCTAACCCTGTTTCTATACTTAAAATCATATAGAAATGCAATTCTATCTTCCTCTAAAATAATTAATCAGAAGTACTACCTGCTAAATACCTTGGACTTGACTCTTCAATACCTTCCATGACAATTGCAGGCACCATTACTCCTCATCCCTAAGCCATTTTGTAAATTAATAGAAAATCTTTATTTCTAGAGGCTGGACAAGTGAACCCTCTACTTTTAACATCAAAAGTTAGAAGGATGCTATTTGCTACTACAAGAGCTTGCTGATTCACCAGTATCAGACTATAAATTGTAGAGCTTGAAAGAAAAGGCAAGGTTTGGAACATGTTTATAGCTTCACATCAAAGAAAAACAATGAATGTTGCATGAACTCAGCCAGTAAGTGAGCCAGAATGTGGACTGGAACACTTTTAGAAAACAGATTGCAAACCACTGAAAACATCAACTCTAACCAGACAAGAAGCATCATCAGACCTTATTTTTTTTCTACCTTCTAATGTGTTTTAGGAAACACAGAAAATGAGTGGAAATCAGACACACAGGTAGAAACCAGAAATTGCTACAAAAGCATTTTGATATGTAGGACTGATGTTTCTCTAGAAGTTTGAGTTCTTTAATTCATTTTTTTGAAAGCACAAATGGATGCACCCATGACATTCCTCCTGTGGCA
>VZTV01047124.1:0-16096 GCA_013400875.1 Anhinga rufa
AAATCTCTGGTATGCTTTGTCTGTCAGTATATGCATATTAGAGGCGTACGTCTTTTAGAACGTGATAACTTGGAGTTTTCCAAAAAAGGTGATGAGATGAGGAGAAGCAGCTTGACGGAAAATTGGTGTCATGGTTTTCTAGCAAAATGTTTCTCAACAGGGCATTTGTTAGGTAACAATACAATCTGTGTGGCCTCGTATGTGCAATATATATATGGTTTCTCTGGGTTTTCAAAGATATCCATTAGAAAAAAAAGAAAATATAATTACTGGAAGAACTAAGGTGTTTGTTTTTAGGAACTGCACAGTTAAAATAATTTGCTGAATAAATATTCAGCCTAATATCATGGATAGTGTAAATATTTTTTTATTTTCTTGGTGTGCAATGCATGTTTCTTTATATTTTCCATAAGCTGGGAGTCTTTAAATAAAAAACAAAAAAATCACTTACTCGTTTGTACCCTATATGCAAATAAAGTCATGTTCTGTTTAAGACAAGGTAAATAATTGCACCCAGAAGTGCAGCTGGCAATAGTGTTTTTTAATTGGAAGTGCTTTAGAGCTGCTGACGAAATATTCATCTTGAAACTGAAGAGCCACGTAAAGGATTCTGAAAAGAGCCCAACCACATCTGTTTCATGAAATACACGCTTACCACAGCTGCACGTTTATTCGGGGATGCTGATGGTGCTGCAGCTTTTCCACTGACAAGGGAAAGACCACAGTACTTTGCTGCAGGGACCAATCCTCCCTGCCTTTCTTTCCTTTCCTCCTTCCGTTGTCCTCCAAACCACCATCATCATTGTCAGAACGTGTTATCAGTTACAGATTAGGATAAGGAGGTTGATCTCATATGTAATGAAAAAAACTAAGCATGCTCTTAACTGCTCAGCTGTAGCTACTGTAAGCTAAATTGTCGCTTTACCTGTATAGAGTAAATGTTTTAGCAATTTTAAGAGCAAATTATTATTGATAAAATACTGATCACTATCAGGATATGGACTTTGCTTTTCTTCTTAGGCTATTTTCATTTGTTTCTTCTGCACCCTTTTAATGGAATATGTAGGTCTCTTGAAAGGTAAGGTTGAAAATTGCAAGTCTGGCCTGCATTATGTAACAAATTATTTGAAATGCAGCACTTTTATTTTCTTTATACTAGTAAAGAAAATCAGTATATTTCATTTAACCAAATTCATTCTTCATTCATGTTCAAGGAGTCAAAGAAATTAAGAAGTTTAACAGACTAACTTCACGGCACATCATAAGCTTGTTACTTTGGAGAACAAATAAATTATTTTTTTTATAACTGTACGACCCAATTCTTAATGCTTGCAGTAGCATCTAAATTGCTTCCCAGCCAAGGGCACAAGTCTTCTCATTTGAAAAGTCATGCACGATGGGGGGGGTGGAAAACCCCCAAACCACAAAACCCCCTCCCTCCGCTGAAGACATTCTCTGTTTAAACCATTCCTACACCATGTATTCATGTCAACTGCATCATGTTGATCTGTCTCTACAATGTGATGTGGGTTTACTAAAGGGTTATAGGGCTGCACACATGCTTTTTGTAAACTCTGCATGCATGGCTGATGTTGTCTTAGTATATAGTGCATCAGTTAATTCCTTTCGTTTGTTTGTTTGTTTGTGTCTCCAGTGATGCAGAGGACCATAAACCTCTCAAAAAAGGAAGCCGGACACCTTCAGACAGAACTGTGAAAAAAGAAGACAGTGATGATAGCTTAGTTGACTATGGAGAAGGTGTAAATGGTCAGTTCAATGAGGATGGCTCCTTTATTGGACAATATAGTGGTAAAAAAGAGAAAGAACCCGCCGAAGGAAATGAAAGCTCTGAGGCTCCTTCTCCTGTAAATGCCATGAATTCATTTGTGTAACCACAGAACTTGATCCCCTTGTGTCTTCAGTTTGTTTAAAGCACTTGTACATCCTCCTTCTCATACTATGAACGCGCAGGTAACGGAGCTCCTCACCGCAAGTTGTTTATGCTCTGAGAATATGCAGGTCAATACCATTATACAGCATAACTACACATTAAGTGGTATGTTAGTATGAATCAAAACACGAAATTCCAATTTGGTTCAAAACTTGGCTCTTTTTACTTTTTTTCAGAAGGAACTGACACAAATAATAACATTGACTTATAATTTTGTTTCCTGTTGAAAATACAGTATAATGCATGGAAAAAAATGCTACACAATTCACAGATAATCTCGTGTACACTATAAAACCATGGTTTGACAATTTGTTATGCAGTCCTCAGCTGAATCCCTGGGTATGAATTCCGTTTTCATTGTCGGAGTGTTATAGTAGTATTACATAGAACTTCAATGTCTCTGTGGACATTGTTGTGAAATTGGTGACTTAATGTCTAGCTATCATATGTCTTTTTGCGAGACATTTAGGAACAGTATGTACAGTATATAATTGCTAAATGATTTAAGTATGACACTTGCATTTGCTGATGCTTAATGAGACCCTATTATCTGCTCTTTGCTCCTATTACTTTATAGCCTTTTTAATCTATCAAGTATTCCAGCAGTACAGTGTTCGATTTTTACATCAAAACGCATTGGATTGATTTTAGGGCATAAAAGATACGCATTGCAATGCATTTTGGAATTTGTACAGTCACCGAAAGAAAAACTTTAAAATGAGAGAAAGTATTCCAGAAAACACAGGGCAAAATACATTCAGTGCCTTTATACAATATGCATTCCATAATGCGCTGTACTACTAAATCAGTTGGTGCAGTAAACTGTGATTAGCGGGCTACTATCATTGCCAAATAAAGTAAAAATGTGATTAAAAAAATTATGAAACTGTTGTGCTAAAAATGGAAGGTTTAAAATATTTTAAATTCCACAAAGAAGAGTGAGACTTTTTTTTTTCCTTTAAAAACACGTAAATGCTTTGTAGACAGTTACAGCACAACGTGTTCTCATGGTGTTAGAAGATTCAAAAAACCCCATCAAAACACAACCGGAATTAAATTATTTACTAACACAGCGAGGTATAAGCTTTTGGTAAATAAATTGTTAAAAACCCAAATCAGCCGACTGCACCAGCGAGAGTGCGTTTCCCTCTGCCCCGGCCTGATCAGCGTGGCAGCTTCGTAATTATCTACACCCTGAAGCAGTGTGGGGGTTACCGCTCGGAACCGCAGAATTCAATCCGACAAGTGCTAATATGGTTTAGTGGTAAAGGATTGCCGTTATCGGTTACAAAATTGTTTTCTCGCATACTATATCAATCAAGTGTTTACCTCCAGATATAAATTTTTTATAACAACCTATGGTTGAAGGAATGCTCAGTTTCATTTGCCAATAAATTGGTTTTTCATAACTTGCATCAAGTTTAATTTTAAGTAAGCTTTTTATATGTAGATATTTTGTTGAATTTGTAAATACACTTAAAGCGTAGATGCTATATGCTTCTAGGTGTTACAGACAAATAAAACGAGACAGCTTATGATGTTGTACTGTGTAAGAAGTACTATAGCCAATGGTGTGCATGGTATTTTAAAGCATCTACTTAAATACATGGTTTTTTTTTTTGCTGTGAAAACGAAATAGTGAACTGCTCTGCTTAGTTACTGCCGATTCCTAATTGAACCAGTCAGAGCTTTTGCCAGCGCATTACTTTAGACCATAGCACTCCTCGCAGCTTTCATGTATATATTGTAGGTAAAGCACAACCGAAGTAATCACAAACGTCGGCTAGCTGTAATAAGCTTCTTTCACACCTTTGAGCTTTCCATTGATCAGTTTTCCTAACGGGAACCGAAATAAGAAACGAATTCTACAAACGTTGATTACAAAGCACAAAGAGGACATTTCTTAATAAGATTTGCCAACGGTTTTGGTAAAAGAGAAATATGATTTTGCTCTTATTTAATTGTAGATGCTGAATTATCTGTGCATGTGGGGGTAAACATACAGGCTCACTTCTGTAATAGTGCAACAGATTTTGTATTAAAAATAAATGTGGTTTTAAAGTTTCACTGTTTGTTCTGTTTACGCTAGCACTAAAAGTCACATCTGATTCCCCATGTAATCAAGAATTCAAAGTGGGAAAAGGATGAAACAACTCTGGCGGAAGTTGTTCCCATGATGTTGCAGGACTTTATGTACTGCAACCAAAGTGTTTCCAGAAAATTGCGTATCTTTACATGCTACCCTTTGAAAAAATGTGAATTTGTCTGACTGTTTCCCATTGAAATCTCCTACTATTTACATTTTACTCCCATGGATGCTTTATTTAGTCATATTTCTGCAAAGAAAAAACCCCAAAATAGTCGTGCTGCATACCTGCAAGAGCAAGCAAGAGAAAATAAGAATGTTTATTTGAAATTAAGAGGCCTCAGGATCCCAAATCAGGATCCTAAAGGAATTATCTGACATACAAAATTCTGGGTGCTTGTTTTAAACCGTACATGAAGTGAGGGAATTTTAAATACCATCTTTTACAGTACACAAAATCCATTGCAATGCTCTTTTCATATCTTGTCTATTCTGTGTACAAATGGAAACAGACTGGGCAGGAGGGCAGCTGCTCTGCAGAGAAGACGGCAGGAGAGCCGTGGATTCTGAGAGATGCAGATGCTTCAGGAATACGCCAGAAGGTTGATGTTTGGCCTTGATGCTTGAAAGAGGGATTTTATCGCTGGATCAGAAGCCATTCTGTCAGCCTTCTGAGCCACCTCTGTGTAACTGGAAACCCTTGGCTCTTCCAGCTTCTCTCATCTGCATAGCCTCAGTTCTGGCACCTTCGGATACTGGGCTGCCTGTTTCTCTGTACAGGTATCTGTTGATTTTTCCAGCAATACGCATTGACTGGGAGATGTGAAATACAGAGTTGTTTCTGTTTTGATTAAAGAATAATTCCTGAAAAGAGGGCTCTGAGCTCCCTAGGCTTTGTTGGGACAAGAGATTTCATAATGATACCATTTTTGGAGACACACGTACGTTCTTTGTGCATGTTGCCCAAAGTGTACTAATACGTGTAGTTGCCACGTTTTCCTTTTAGTGATACACCTTTGCTTTTGGTTTTATTCTCACTGAAGTGATGATTGTATAAATCCGGAGGGAATTAAAGAGGATACCCCAGCAGTAATTTTTCTTGTAATCTTCAATTCTCGCATTGTTCCTAGGAAAGTGCAGTTTCCTTGTGGCTCCATGTAGCAGAGGCAAAGTGGCAAAAGATTTGGGAACCAAATTCTCTTTATATGCCATTGGGGCCATTTTAAGACAGAAGCTAGAGAAATAATATACAAAGAAATATTGTCTCCAGTATGGAAGTGTTTTCTTCTCTGAAAGAAGAATTAGGGAGAAAAGCAGGAAGACAATGAGATTTCAATAATTTCTGGAAAGTAATTGTCCTTTGTTGTGTGCTTCTGTCTGTCTCCCTCCCTCTCTCAGTCTTCCCCTCCTACTACCTTAGGAAAGAACGTTTCAGGGAGCTGGCAAAAGCAGCAACTGGTATCACAGGAAGATGGAAATAACTGAATGTGCTACTTGTAGGAATCTACCCCCAAATGATGCCCCTGGGGTGCAAATAAATCCAATGGGCCATCATTTTTTAATCTCTGAAGGGGTCTCTTGCTGCTCTTTGTACACATGAAGTGGAAACTTTAGACCAAACTGTCAAGATAAATACATGTCAACAGGACTTTGACAGACAGTAGATGTGATCCATTGTGACTGTAAGCGAGGAGGAACATGGTGATCCTTGTGATCTCACAACTTTTGACAATCAAAAATACATGCAAAGTTCCTTGCTGTGCTCATGTATAGGTGAGCAGATGAAAAATTCGATCATGTTTAATAACTGAAGGGTGGATCCTTTATTTGGGGTTGGAGAAGTTTGCCCGAATGTGAATTTGGCAGCATTGGCCTTTGTTCCCCAGGGAAGCCCCGTGGGATAAAATTGAAGCCAGCTTGCGAGTAATGGGTTTGCATCTGTTACAAGATGGAGAGCGAGGCAGGGCAGGAGACAGCTCCTGCCACTGGGCCCCGGCCAGCCCTGCGTCCTGTTCTCCCTTACCCTGAGGTGCTCAGGTAAAATAAAGAAGTTCAGAAGATGGCATGGTTCCCCTCTCAGCTGAAAAAAAACCCATGGCATCACATCAAAATCTAATCCACTACTGTAAATGGGATTTAGTTCTGCCTGGCTTTTTATTTCATTTTGGATATAGGAAGGAAAACGCCCCAGTCCCCCGCCTGCCGTGTTGTACAAATACGCGTGTCCAGGAAACAGGTGAAGTTTAGACAGTCTAATTCTGGTGCCTAGCTTCTTAAAAATTGCTAGGTCTCGTGCTGCATTAAGGAGTGAACTACATTTACCTCTGATAATAAACTGCATTTGATGTGTATCTCCCAGAGGGTGCTGCCCCATTTCCCAGTCCACAGGCCTCTGAGGAGGGACGCTTCGATCTTGACACCCACGTCTTATCTTGAGATGGTAGCAGCCCACTCCATACATTGCTCTGCCTTGTGTTTGCAAAGATCTAGAGGGCTTCAAGAGTTCCTAGGGCTAAGGGGATAAATTAAGTTTTGTAATGGTAGTATTCAGACTATATTCCAAGTAGATGGTCTGCAATTTATGTGCTGTAGCGAGGGAGGCCTTACAGGCATGCCGGCATGAAAAGTTAGCCTGCCCGGCACTGTAAGAAGAGGAAGTGAAAATGAAACTGTTGGGACAGAGAAATGAAAGAAGAAAGGTATAATATTTGAGGTTTCCTTTAAAGATTTGAGAAACAGCTGTTGAGATAGCTGGCCTGAAGGCAGAATCCTGAGACGCCATCCCAAAGGCTGCTCAGCCCACACGGCAGAGGCAGCAGGAGCCCTTGCTGGCCTCGAGCAGCACAACCCGCCAGGCGTAGACCGGACTGCCGTTGTTGACAACTAGCATATAATGGAGTAATAGTGCGCCTTTCTCCTTCCAGGGAATTTTATGTTTTGGGATTTTTTTTTCTTTTTATCCAACTATTGTTTCAAGAGACTGACAAGGACTTACTAATCTTTTGAGGCTTCTGACAAAATGAATTGAAAATTACCAATAAGTTTGCAGGTTTGAGGTGGGGGAAGTACTCAGACAGACGGACGAGCGCACACACGAGGCAATTGCTTTAATTTCCTTGCTTTCTGAAGCAAGCTAAAACCGCTGCCTGGGAAGCAACTGCTTTCTGTAAGTACAGGGCAAGGCCAGCTGAAGAGACCCTTTCCCTTTGCTTGGGAGTTTGACCAGTATTGTTCCAATAATTTGAGGGAAGTGGGCATTTTCCAGGCTGTTGAGATAAGGAAGATACAAGAGAGCCATACAAACTGTTTAGTAAATCAAGAACTGGATGGTTTGGATGAGGACTCCAAACCCGGAATACCAAAATCGATGCTTTTGAAGAGCTTCCTCAGAAAAAAAAAAAATAATTGAGGGGGAAGGAAAAAAAAGGCAGCTAACTGAACCAATTTCTGGCCAAGTCAGAGGACGGATGAATGGGAAAAAAGCTGATGTGGACTAGAATGGTTTGATTTCCAGTAAGGAGAGGAAAAGTGCCCTTCGCTAGGCCATCTGATGGCCTCTAGACATAAACGCCACATGAGGAAGCACTAGAAAACCAGCTACACCACTCTAGCTTTAATTTTGTAGTGGTCCACAAGCCACAGTTTGCAGATGTAATTATAAAACTTGAACAACTGAGCCAATTAGCCAGCAAGAACTTGTATTTAGCTGAGATTATTTTTTCTTCTTGGCTTTTTCCCAGCAGATGCTTAGTCCACAATTTTCGCTTCAATAAGCAACCAGCCTCTGCTGTTCTATTAAAATTAGACAATGACCATAAACTTTATCAAAAGGGAAGCTTGTATATATTTTTCTAAAACAAACTGATTTTCTTTAACGTGAGAGGCAGCCCAGTCTTTAATCATCAGCGTTTAAAAATAACAATCGACCACTAGGGGGAAGTCACAGGTGTTGGTTGGCAGAAGCCTGGGGAAAACTGCTACCCAAAGCAACGCCTCTTAAGTTCACATCCCATGGGAGTGCATATATAGATATATTTTATATACCCTTGTATATATATACAAAAAGGTATATATAAAATAGTGGCTAATTAGAGTAAGACACAAGTTCATAATGATTTCCTTGTTTTGCAAAAAGCAATGCTATTTGTGTAAGCAAGAATATTACTGACCTTATTCTAATTTGCCCATTTGTCATCATGATCATAAATTTCAGGGCGTTTTCGGCAGAATTGCTGTTGGAAAAGTAAATCGGTAAGAACTGTGGGATGGGGATGCTTGATCTGAAATTCAGCAGCCAGCCCTGTCCTAAAGGCGCACGGAAATAGCACTATTTGGAAGCAGAATCAGAAACCAGCCAAATGCCTCGCTGGTTTGTCAGCTCCCACACCAGTGTCTGTAGGTACCTGTGCTTGGCAGCTATAAAAAAAAAATAAAGGTTAAAAAAAATGGTGTTGATTTGGTTGATTTGCAGCCAATTAGCTCAGCTTTTGCGATTCACATAAAGGCTCAGAATAAGTTCAGAAAAGGGCAATGTGGTGCCTACGGCTGAACCTGCAAATCTGGAGGGAACAAATTCCCATGAGAAGCCCCTGCGTCCAGCCTGCGCCGGGTACTTTGTAGGCCAGTAGTTCATCTCGCCAAAGTACCGTACTTGATCTGGTTTGGAATTTTGGCAGGATTGCCCTTAATCTCTGTGTCAAAGAAAGGCTTAAGGTCTTGACACGTGAAGATGGGATGTGCTTGTCACACAGCGGCTTGTGCTCAGGCAGGGCGGGTGTCACAGCAGTGGGAGCAAAGCTCGGGCGCCTGCCTGCTCTGCCTGCCCCCCTGCTCTGACGCTCTGTAAGCTGCTCCTTTTAAAGTGTGTCCAGGAGGGTGACCACAATTAACCCTTTTGATCGGAACAAGCAACACGCAGCACATTTTCAGTATCACACCACCAGAAGCCCCATTGGTCTGAAATGAGACGAAGAAACGCAGAGTTGATTCACGTTGTCAGACAGCATCACCTTCAGAGGGACTCTGCCTGTAGGAACCGCCTCAGCATGTCAGGGCTGTTCTTGTGAGGAGGAGAGAGGCTCTGCCCTTCAGGATTAGCATCACACCATCCCTGCAGTAGCAGCAAGGGGTGGAAGGAGAAGAGCTTTGCAGGATGTACACAGCTTTGTAGCAGGAGACTTGTTGCATGGATCGAGGCAGTAGAATAAAACAAGAAAATCTAAGGTGTTAAGAAAAGAATGAATGTTTTCAAAACACTACTTGGAGCTCCAAATCAAACAGGATAGAAAAACCGTGTATCAGCATCATACAAAATGCACAGGTTAGAGGTTAAAGATGAAAACACAGTCAAGGGTTAATGATTAACAATGAAGACAAGTTGGCAAATAATTCTTTCTTTTAGCTGGTGATGAGAGCAGAGATGCTGAAAACTGGAACCTGGGCCAGATGTTTCAGATGGAGCAGGCAGTCGCTGCCCTGCCAAAGCCATAGAAGCTGCCTTCATTTATGTCAGCTGAGACTTCTGCTTGTGGCATTTTAGGCAGGTCTTTGGGCAGAGGTTTGCATAATGAATATTTTTTCAGTGAATAACTGTCTAATAGAGTGTCAGGGTTTCTCCGCTAATGACAGCAGCCTCCAGCGGGGACAGCGCAGCCACAGCCAGTTTACACGCCGGAGACAGCGGCATGGCAGAACTGCAATCTTTCTTTTCTAAATCATGCATTTCAGACTACAGATGAAAAACATTCCACTACAAACGTTGAAAAAGCAAAACACTTTAATGATGAAGCTAATTTTGATGAGATTATTGCTCATCAGTTGTTCACTAAAGATTTGTAATAATAAAAAAAAATGTGAAAGGACGATTGCAGAGACATAGTCCATGTATTTAAGAGGCTCGTTCTCAAAGTGTACATTTCAATTCCACACACAAAAGCTTGGGGAGAATCATTGCAATGTCCTTCTTAATTGGAGATAAATTTTTCTATTCTTAATGGCTGGAATGTGATGTTCCATGTAAATTTAACAGAAGAAACAAGATGAATTTGCCTGTCACTCTTCCTAAGTGTGTCTGCAGATTTGATTCTGGTTTTGTTTGCCTGTCAGGCATTTCGGTTTTTTAATACATCTAGTAGGATAGGTTTCAAGAGTGATTTACATCCATTCATCACTGGATGATGAGGCTTTCGGTAAGATGGTCAGAGAAAAATTGCTGTATACCGTAAGACAACATCTGTCAAAAATCAGATATGACAATCAATGTAGCCTAGTCCTGCATTTAGCAGCAGTCTTTCCCTGCAACTTAGATTTTATTTCCGCGGTAGACTTGAATTGATATAAAAATATACAGATATTGAATCTGAAAAGTTCAGCTACTTCAGTTGACAAAATTAAAGCTAATGTATGAAACAAATGGATTGCTGTAGTTCAAGACAAATTAAAAGATGGTAAATTGAGGGGGTGGTTTCTGTTGAAGATAATGTAAAGTGAAACCTATAGCAGCAGAAATGGTAACCTTGTTAAAAATTTTGTCATTAATTTATGTCTCGGCCTCACAAAAAGAGTTATGTTTCCTCTTCTCCATGCACAGCCTTGAGGAGCCAGCTCTGCTCTGAGGCTGCCCGGTGCTGCAGGGCCCTCTGCAGCACTTCTGTCTCACCCCGCACCAGATCCCACCGCCGCTCCAAAGAGGAAGAGTTACGGGGGAGAAAGGTCACTAAAGGAAGGTAAATGCTTAAAGGATTTTTGGGTTTCCACCCCTTCAAAGTGCAAGGTGAACCTCTTACACCCTAACCAGGCACCCATTGGAAACGGTTCCTACAAGCAAGGCCACTGCGGCCACTTGATTTAACTTTGTCTTAACAAATATTTCATTGCACATTTTGAATAATTGGATATCTTTATAAAGAACTGACTCATCTGGAGTTATTTCTATGAACAGGTGAAGGAATGGAGAATAAACCAAGACTCCATGCACCTTTTTCTCAGGCCAGCAATTACAGATAGACCAGTGTGTTGCTCGATAGCATCAAGACAGACATGAATATTTACCAAGGTGAGGAGGGACCAGTCTGCCCACTGACACGAGGCTCCTCATCACAGGAACAGCCCTACACAACCACTTTCACACACTCAAAGGAAGTGCTGCATTTATTTCCAAGAAATCAGTTCATGTTTTTCCTTTGCCAGCATGGGAAGAGCCTGCCCGATCAGAGAAAAGAGGGAACCAGCAGCACCCAGTGTCCAGGTCCTTCTGGGCTGGCATGATGCTGGTGCTGGCAATCAAGCTTTCACAACAGCAAGCGTCCAGTCACTCTGGTCCAGAGCAAAAAAGGAGATGGCCAAAGCAGGACTTACCTAGAGCTATGTGCCTAAACCTCTACGGAATTGCTCTTTGCCTGGAATGACTGATCACAAGTGAACTGTGCTAATGACAACAGAGGGTGGCAGAGACACCCATGGCCCCTTGGCTGCATAGGTAGGACATGTTCCGGTGGGTACAGCCATGTGTCATTCTCAGGATCTCTTTTGCATTGCCGTAGTGGTTGACCCCTCAAATAAGCTCCGACTTATCTAAAAATCAGTAGATACTGTGCTTTTCTGTTAATTCATGTTGTGTACAATAAATGCTTGATACAGCAGCTGTTGGTAGAACAGACAATCAAACTAAATACTGCAAATGAACCCCTGAATATTTTGTGCCACCATCCATTTGTGCTCTTCCCGATAAACAGATGATTTTACAGCATGTTATGTTGTTGTGCCGTTACCTCACATGCTGGTCAACAGCACGCTTAAACAGAACTGTTCTGTTAACTTTAGGCTTTTTTAATTCTGACAGACACTTGAGATGTGCATGAAGGAGCAGAAATTTAGACATCAGCATGGATTTCTTAAGCAAGTTAACATTACAGTGCATCTTCACCTGCAAAACACCCTTTAGAAATGAGTACACCGTTATGTTACATGAAACAAAAAAATGTGGGATTATTTTGTCCTCACTGCATGAAACACTCACAGCTAAATCCGGAGAAAGCTTGTGTCATACAAAACATGTTCCTGAGAGGCTGCAGGTTGGGCACAGCCGTGTGCTGTGAATCACAGTGCGGCTCAGAATCGGTGATCTGTAAAGCTCTCCGTGTTTCATTGCTCCTAACAACAGGCAACAAACTGAAAATGCATTGGTACAACTCTTCTAAAACTGAGATGGTTTTTATATAGTTTGACTGGATAAATATGTTCATTGAAAGGTTATTGTCCAGACTGAATAGCCCCAGGCATTCTGCTTCAGTTTTGGTATGGGTCCATGCATCATCCTTGCAGGAAGGGTTGTCATCTTCATTAATCTATGCACTACTGATTTTTTCACCTTCTAATATCCTAAGAAGCTGCACACATACCTAACCTTGAAGTGATAGCCCAAATCATATTTGAGGGCTGAACCACAGATAAAATTGAAATATAAACTGATTAAAACAAATGGCACATAGCCTAGCTGCATGTGACCAAGTGATAGTAATGCGATATTGTAATTACCAATTGCACCCCTACCTCTTCAACAGGTGTGCTCAAACCACATCCCGAATGTATATATATTTCAAATAACATATTCCCATGTATTTTCAGTCATAATTTCTCAGAAAGCTCAAACAAGTGCCGAAGCCTCTCCGTGGTCCCTGTCTAAGGCTCAATGTCACTTTGAAACGTGCCGGTTTGCCTCACTCTGCATTTGGGCGAACAACTGAAGTTGAGTCGTAATGCAAACACGTTCGGAGCATTGTTGACTCTGCACTGGCCTCAGCGGGTTTGTCTCCGCTGTTAATTAGAGGCATCCCCGGGCCAGGCTCACTGCTGGAGCCCCGACCAGCCCCACAGCATCACCGTTTTAGCTCACTACTGGGCTCTGTTTTGAAGGGCTCTGTGAGGTCTCTGTAGGGCCTTGGAGGTACGTGCCTGGGGACGGGACTGTGTGAGTTCTGGCTCCCTTCAGCACTGTCTCAGCACGCTCCGTACGCTGAATGGCCAGGATACACCACATTCATGCCGTAGGAAAAGCGGGCTCCCATACCACTACAGCTTTAGACCTGGGGAGGGAGAAGGGTCAGGCTGAGCCTCGGCAGGTGCAGCTCATCCCCTGCAGAGCAGGGTCTCTGCGGGGAGGGCACAAACAGGTCTGTGCTCTTTGGTCTTGGGGCCACTAAACTCATCCTACGCCCTCTTTTATTTGAGGGCATGCATATACCTGCACTGCCGTGGTCCTGTTCATTGCCTGTCTCTGACAACTGTGCCACCCTGAAAAGGGAGGGGGAAAGAGAGAGATGGGACCCCTCAAACAATAATTTATTTAAATAAAATAGGCCAGAGTGACCCAATCATATTTTCTGGCCATGTTGAGAAAATAGTTGCTTTAGAAAACCCATCTCTGCATGTTTCTTATTGCAAGCAGAGAGTTGACCATGCTCACCAGAAAGCAAGATGGGAGATCCCAGAGAGTTCACCCCAGTGTGAGATAAAATCACCAGTGGGGAGCAGGGAGAATGTTTCCCTTTTCTCTGAGGTGCTGGAGACTCTCCCCAGCTAAAGACAGGATACAGGGAGGCCCTAACGGCATTAATTGATCTCATGTGGCTGGTGTGTCCTACTGCTGTGCTCAGCTTCTGCTCTGTTTGTGATTACAAATGAGTTTTACCTCAGGTTAGCTTGTCAGAGACTGCTTTCTTCTCCTCTCTCACTTGTATGGCATGACCTATTTCTGAAGACAATATGCAATTAAACTCCTTTACTTGCTTGAGACATAAGAAATCGCCACTATTAAATATGTATATTTAAAGTGTGTTTTTCAAAGAGATCATGAACATCTGTGCAATGATGCTGAGAATGGATATTCCAGGTAAACAAAATACTTTAATTTTTAAAGACATGAACTAACAGTGGCAATCAACAGGAAAAAGTGCATAGGTCAGACGACATGAATGTACTGTACGCATATAGGGTGGCTGGTATATATGATGTAGGTGTACCAGATGTAAGTTTCATGTAAACATTCATTTAAGCACTAACGCCGCAACAGAATTCAGAGGTAAGTGCCAAAGAAGAGGTCACAGGAGGAACAAGGCCGGTGAGGAAACAGGTAAGCAACAGATTGGAGAAAAAAGGCAGAGATAAAGAAAGTGTAAGTGACCAAGACAAGACTTTTCTACCACAGATGTATTTACTTCTAAAGCTTTGAAAAAAGTGAATCTGTAAGATGTTCACATCGGCTTTCTACAAATAGGCAAGAATAATCCATCTAGAAAAAACTTTATTGCTACTAAAACATGATGAAAGAAGGATTAACCTTGAGGAAACAAAAAGCAGAGATGAATGGCTGGTTGCCCAAACCTAAAAGGAGACTTCCTGCCCACTGCCACATGTATGCTTGTGCGATGCCTTAAAATGTTTTTGTTGGAGGGAAAAAAACAATTTTAGAGCCAAGTAATTGCCACTCTTTTATTGAATAGTAGTTAATAAGACATCCGGGGAGAATTGAGTTGATTTAAATACTTTATTCTAAAGGGTATTCAGCAATCATGTTCTGACTAAATGGATAATCAAATAAGTCACACTCTCCATTTAAAAATGCGGTCATTGTTAATGGACCTAATATCTGAGCGCACAGTTTTGTCACTGAATCCAAACACGGGTGCAGTTAAAAGCACAGTCCCTTCGGGGCCCCTCACCACTCTGAAACCAGCTCTGAGCACCAAAGAAGCTGAGAAAATTCTGCTTATGTTTTGGGTAGTCAAACTACAGGTGGTAGACTATAGACACGTATGCTAGCTTCAAAATGAGACAATTCCTGTAGTTAATAATTTTAATGGGGAATTGAAATTTATGTGGCAATGAAGTTAATGGAAAGAAGATTGGATTTTTCACTGTTCTTACCATGTACTTGGCTAATTTTTTTTCCAGTAGGTTCAGCTTTCTATTGTGGGGTCTGTACCATTCCAGTAGTGAGAGAGAACAGACTTGATCTTCAGCTAGTCCGTATCAACCTGCTCCCACCAAGCTGACAGGACTAAACTGGTTTGAAATAGCCAGGTCTAAATACTTTGTTAAAATGAGAAACCTGGACTGTCAGAATCCAGGCAACTTGGAAAAGAGATCTCAAGATAATTAAATATGTCTCTTCCAACTCTTTTACATCTGTGATTTTCTTCCGCGAGATCACATCCATCACCAGAAGGAATCAGTTGTTGAATGGCTGTTGTTATCTATGTTACAACAGCACAAGGAGGCTTTTGGAGATCCCAAAGTATTAAGTGATACTAGAAATGAGATAAGGCCCATCCCATCCCATCTAATTTAGGTTGCTTAAAAAACCAGCTTAGGTGTAGTCTTTAAGTTCATCTTTATCCTCTCACAAGAGACACTGATAAGCCATTCCCCTTATTTTTGTCAGTTCTCTTGAGTGGCAGCCAACCATTAGTCTCAGGCCCATCCCTTAAAGCCTTCTGCCAAGAGAAAAAAGCACATTACAGACTGGGAGAGGAAACAGAGAGACAGGGGAGCTGCGTGACTTGCAGCTATCCACTTACTTGTCTGAGATGTTTATTCTGATCAGCCCCTGTCAGCAGGAGGAACCGGCTTTACTTTTTTCTATACTTCCCCAAGAACTGAAAGGGTGTTGCTCAAGGGACAGTTTTATATTAAAAATACCTCCACCTAAAAGCAGAAGTTAAGGTACACAACTTGCTTCAGTAATACCATTTATAGACTCCTGAGCAAGCTGACACAGCAATATAGCTGCCACTGCAAGAGCTGTCTGCGGGGCTGCGGCACGGTGGTGGAAAAGGGGAATGGTGGGAGGCTTTTGGTGGTCGTGGGAAAGGCTCTCATTTTCTTCTTCTGCCACCATCCTCAGACTCTACTCCTTCCCCAACCCCAGGAAGTCCCAAGCCCTGTCATGGGCATTGCATTCAATGGTAAAGCTGAAAGCTTTTTGAATACTACTTCATTGCTGCAGTTTTACCACTTAATCACAGGAGAGTTTAATTTGCTAGTTTAGAAATGGGAGCGTC
>VZTV01047125.1:8764-21222 GCA_013400875.1 Anhinga rufa
TCCTACAGTCCCCCTTTAAGCACTGGAAGGCCGCAATAAGGTCTCCCCGCAGCCTTCTCTCCTCCAGGCTGAACAACCCCAGCTCTCTCAGCCTGTCTCCACAGCAGAGGCGCTCCAGCCCCTGATCACCTCCGTGGCCTCCTCTGGCCCCGCTCCAGCAGGTCCATGTCCTGTCTGTGCTGGGGGCTCCAGAGCTGGACGCGGCGCTGCAGGGGGGTCTCACCCGAGCGGGGCAGAGGGGCAGAATCCCCTCCCTCGCCCTGCTGCCCACGCTGCTGGGGATGCAGCCCAGGGCACGGCTGGCTGTCTGGGCTGCCAGCGCACATAGCCGGCTCATGTCCAGCTTTTCGCTCACCAGCACCCCCAAGCCCTTCTCCGCAGGGCTGCTCTCCATCCCTCCATCCCCCAGCCTGTGTTGGTACCGGGGGCTGCCCCGACCCAGGTGCAGGACCTTGCACTTGGCCTTGCAGAACGTCATGAGGCTCGCACAGGCCCACCTCTCCAGCCTGTCCAGGTCTTTCTCAGTTAGGGATGAATGAATTGGGATCATTGGTTTTTATTGCTCTAATTGCTAATATCGCTCTTCTCACCCTGGAATATTTTTTTAAAGCCAAAAAAGTACAAAGAAAACCTTGCTCAGCTAAGGTAAAGTACTTAAGCGGAAGGTTCACATTATTAGGAAAAATATTCTACAAAATCAGTACCATACATACCTTCTCCCATTAAAAAGAAAATTATTACTAGGATATTTTGTCATATTTACCAGACAGTAATAAAGAAAGTCAGATCCAGAAAATTTACCCAGAGAGAGAAAAAGATCTTGCGCAAATGTATTTTGGTATGAACAGACAGTTGGGTATGAGTTCGCTGTATGCTGTAAACTAAACGCACAACTGTGGTGTGCTACACTGAAAAAGGAAGTCTCTTCAAAAAAATTAGACAAAGCATAAGTGACAGAAGCGAACTGACATGCCTCTGGTCATGTAGTTACTCAGTGACAGGGTTAGACATAAATCCTGGATTCCCAACAACAAGTTCATACTGGCTACCACAATGAAACATTAGCATGGCAATTACCAGAAAAAGCACTGGCAAAAGCATCATCAGTACACAAATGTCCCTGTATAGGTTTCTGGCCTAGATACTGCTTGTTAAATTTATGACTTTAAGATCACAGATGAAGGTGGTTTATCTCTAGGTATAAAAATAAATATCACAATAAGGAAGATCCAGATAGAAAATACAAAGGCTTGAAAATCACAATGGGATAAAGCACTGTGCGGATAAGAAATCAGTCTTTTAAAGTAAACCAAAGGGATTAAATCAAACTCTGAAAGAAGACAAGTAAATGATAAATGACACAAGACTGTAACTAAACTAAATCTTTGGTGTCTAAATGAAATATGGAAGGCTGAGGAGATTATGCAAATTGAAATGAATCAGACTGAATCAAGACTTACAGCTGACCTGAAGCGTGAGGGAACACGCTGCATTCTGAAGCCAGAGCAATTATACAACCTGGGATTGAACAGCTGACCAGCGGATAAGGGATGGAAATTGTATTTGGCCTCCAGAGTTCTCCAAGAACAACAGTGTAGTAAAGGGGAAGGGGGATGTCCATCTCCACAGCTGCCACGCAGGGCTTTGGGAGAAGGGGCAGAAAAAAGAAGGAAAAAGCTGTACAAAACACGTATTATGGCTTGCTTACTTAAATACAAACATACTCTTAATCCCTAGCAAGCCAGCGGAGATCTCAAAGCCATACAGAGTCAAAATCTACTAAGATCCTTCAGCTATGGTACTTTTGAAGTGGCATTGCAGCTGCTTTGCCCCGATATTCACTTGTGTCATTAGTAGACAGTTGCATGCTTTTTAAAAAAACGGTCCTAAGACAGGTTGTTCTGCATCGTTAGGTCTGATCGCTGCATTTGGAATTCAGATGCCAAATTTCTCAGAAGAATTTCAGAAGAGTTCAGATCTCAATTTCTGGTTTATTTCTCCTCTTTCAACCACTCGGATAAATATGCACTTATAGTCATATAATAGAATAGAATTAGTAACACAGAAGTTAAGCAATGAGTTAAATGATCCAAAATGATGCTTTATTTATTTTGTTCACTATTATTAGCAATTACAAATCATAATACAAGAGTCTTTTGACCTTTAGAATAACTGACACAGTCTTTTGCAAGCTGAGCAAGCCAGCCATCCCAAGAACACAGGGAAGGGAAGGACGAAGTCAAGTGCTGTAATTAGCTGCATAATTATTTTCCAAAATAAAATGTGCAATCTTCACCTCTTTGGCACTGAATGGCGTCATTGGGGCTGCTATCATTAAGCTGCCATCGCTGCACTATCATTATGGGGCTGATAAGGAAAGACAAACACTTCGAGATCCACTGGAGGATGCGTTTATTTCCCAGCTTCCCTCAACTAATATATTTATGTACTTATTTTTGTGGATGATGGGATTTTGAGGACAGGAAGGAAGGTCACTGACATTGGAACCAGCAGGGATAAGAAGCGTTTTTCTCAACAGGAATCGAGTCTGATGCTCTAATAATCATTATACGTTAAATCCTATCTTTTTTCTTTTTTTCAGCCAATGACAAAACTCTCATCGACTTGAACAGAGTCAAGATTTTACTCCAAGCTTGCAGCCACTTAGACACCACAAGAATAAAGTCAATAGCAGAACTAGAGCAGGAAGGAAGGGAAAGAAGGGAATCCGAGTCTTAAAGAAGCATTGCTTAAGTGGAACTCTTTACTGAATGTACAGGAAACAACTGCAGGTCAAGAGTGCCCGAGTTACCCAATACATCTGAAAAAATAAGCTGGATAATACTGTTTGCAAAATGAAACAAGAATAACTGAAGTTGTTTAATTATTGTTGTCCCAGAAGTATGTTATTATGCAGTGTCTATCCACTTCTCTGGGTATTTCTGATCTTGGACGGCATCTGAACTAAGATGATAACACATTACTTGCTACATAGTTGGCATGCATTGAATTACATTTGCATCGGTTGGTTATTTTAATAGCTTTCCTTCATTCCCTGTTATTTCCCAGGATCCTGTTTACCGCTAATAAATAAGGTTTTATTTTGTCATTTTTGTTTGTTTGTTTAAGTCCAGAAAAACAGCGGCAGGCAGAAAGGGCAGGATCTCACCAAGAAAGGATCTCACCTCTTTCATACAGAAAACACTCTGAAGAATTTCTGTCTTCCCAAACCACAACAAAAAAGAAACAAGGAAATTCCCGACAACTGAACATTTGATGTCATTTCGTACAGAGAATGCTAAATACTACAGACACAGATTATCTGTGTTTACAACACACATGACAAAATGTTTAGCAGCCCACTGTGGTATAAACAGACAGGGACAAGTGGAGTCAAACAGATCCAAGTCATCACGTGCATATAAAAATGAGAGTATCCCTAATTACTTTTGAAAGACTGATTTAGCATCATGACCTGTGGAGTAAGGTGCAAGTGGGTGTTTTTGCAGCCAGAATCTCTCATAGCTACCAGGCATAGAATTGAGACGAGAGGTTTATTTGCTGAGGAATTGAGTCACTGAACTAAATACTATGCTACTTTAATCTATTTACACCAAGATTACTGTTTATATTATAGCAACAGCAGCTTTTTATCCCCTATGTTATGCAAAGCAAGCATGGACTGGAGAATAAGCACCAAAATCTAATTCAGGAACCCTGGGCTTTCTTCAGATGTGTTTGGAATCAGGGGCCAAAAAAAAAAAGCAAAAGCCCTTGCTTCCTTGCTTTGTCATCCACAAAACCGATCATACAAAATTATACGTCTCGGCCAGCCCAAGGCTTACCATGCTTCGGTTTGAGGGAGGCCCAAATGAGATAAGTTACTGCAAATACTATTGAATCTTACATTTTATTCAAGTGTTCACAAGTGGCTGATTATTTTACTTTTTTTAAACACCATTTCTCTGAGAAAGCAAGACAGGTCATTAAGTAGACGAAGGAAAGCAAATTTACCCGTTTAGACAAGCCAGAGTGATGTAACTGGGGTTAACTGTGTGCCAGTGTGTCTCAAACAGCAGCCAAAGCCATAGCAAACCCAAATTCTGCACTAGGCCTTCAGCATTACTTCCACATTAACAATAGGTCCAGAATAGGATGCTCCTCCCCTACTCTCAGTTTGGGACGCCAGTGTACAAGAGGCTGCAGTCTTTCTCCAGAACTGTTGCTGCCATTGCCAAAATCCTAGATTCTTCTCTGAGATTACTGTCATCGGTGTTACCATGGCTCCCGCTGCTGCTGCATTTTTACTCATTACAGCCCACATTCTCATTATGTGTTCTGTAATTTTTGTGGTACTCAGTGAAATAAGCATTGTTTTGTAGTATTCTATATCTAGTAATTATTTACAGAGCTGCTCTTCTGATGGGATAATCAAGAATTACTTCCTACCTCAAAACAGGGCCTTCTTCTAAAAATTCCTCTTCAAGGAGAATCATGTGAGAAACCATTGCAGGTTGGTTGCTTCAACCAACTCTCATGAATTCATCAGGACCAAGCACCCTGACAAAAAGCAGAAGCCTTCAACAGGTAGTAAGACAACCATATATCATTTCCTCTTAAGCATCTAGAAGTAGAAGGAAAATACTGAACTGAGCTTCCTACGTTGGTCAACGTGTCAAAGTATCTTAGGAATTTAATATATGGTTAGTTATTTATTATCTCTTAAGCATAGAATTTTTATTCTGAAAGGACCAGAAACACTACATTATCCAGCAGCTGCACCAGGAAACAGAAGACAAAATCAGAAGAGAATGTATCTAATACAAGGTATAAGGAAACTGCAACACTGGACCAAAATTTCACTTGTTTTAATTTCAACCAATAAGCTGCACATCAAGCCATTCGCTCTTTGAGTAGATCTGGGCTCCTCAGTGAAATCAAAAGGAACCCTCCAGAGGCACAAGGAACAATGCCCACGGATCTGCTTGCAAGACCAGACTTTTATTTAGATTTTCTAAAACCCAACCCATTACACCAAGCTGATGGGTTTGATGCTTTGCCAACCCTCTGCAGAGCATGCGGGATCCACATGACTTCAAACATTACATTACTGCTAATTTTTCTTCTCACAGAACATGAGGTATTATGCAAACACTAAAGCCTAACGCTGAAGTAAGAGCACTCCTGTCTCACTGGTTTGAAGTGTGAAATACCTAGAGGAGAAGGACCACTGGGGGATAGGAGTTCTTGCAAGACCTAAAAACTTCAGGAAAGTAGTCAGTGAAATTTTTTCTTGAGGCCATAAGGCAAAGAAAAACTTTGAGGACAGGCGACTGCCTAGGGATGGAACACAGTAAGGATAGGTCTTGAGAGGTTCAGGGTTTTTTTATGAAGATAGAAAGATTTAATTATTCAAAACAAAAAAGAACTAAAGGAGCCTGTCAATTAAAGTGACTCATAAAAGTTTATGGTTGTTCTGAAATATTTGATAGAGAACGCTGAATATTTTATGTAAGAAATATTTGTGCTTGCAACAGAGCCTTACGTTAATACACAGAAATTAATACAAACATCAAACCTAAGCTTTCAAGCTCCCATAGAGGTAGCTAAGTAAAGGGTTTGTCATCCTCTACCGATGTTTCAAAATCAACACTAACTTTCACGTCAGCCTGTCTACCCATATTTGTCCCAACAGCACTGATTACTAGCTGCTCATTAAAATCTGTTTCCAAATGTGGATTCTTTGGCATTTCATGTCCAGTCCTGACCACAATTACTTTGCTCCTAAAAGGCAGCACTGCATTTTTTTCTAAGAGAATACAAAGCAAAAAGATGACGTGCACATAAGTTTAGAAATGGATCCAGCAACATTCCCTTGTACTGCATTTTTTTTTCAGTATTTTTCCATCTTTCTGTGCCATACTTCCAGTCTCCAGGTTCATGAATCCTGTTCAAGCTTAATCAATATTAATGCTGCTAACACCAATACCTGAAATCCTTGGGTAAATTTATACATCTATGGGAAAAGGAGGTTCCGGGACAGCTGATTAAGGAATAAATTACTTAAGTAGCACGGCAAATATACTAATTATTTTCATTTGGATGCCACATCACTACAATTTTTACATCATTATCAGCATGTTTTCTAAGCCAGTAATTAGGCTTTCACTGTCGACAACCGACTCGTCCAAGCCAAGCTACTAGATGCAAACTCCAAAAAACAATTTTCAATTTTCAGCCGAAAGGATTCCCTGCCACAGACTACTAGATAGAATGAAGCTTCAAAATTAGGTAAGGCTGTTCTTTTAAGACTCATACAGATTATTGCAGTACTGCTCTTTCTAGCAGAACTCTGCAGTATTTGCTAAAAAAAGAACAACTGAAAAGTAAACCTATTTCCAACATTAAAAAGAATGATAACAAAGACAACCTTTTTGGAAGATTTAACTTTTTTTTTCCTTCCTTTCTTTTCTTGTATAAATCACAATTGTTTACTAAATTTACTAAAATTAGTAAATGCATTGGTTTATACTTTGTATTCTTTCTAATTCTAAGGAAAAGACATGCAGAATCAAATGCAGTCATTACATTACATTTTAGCCACAATTTCCAGCCTTGCAATGATAAAATACATCTCTCTTCAGTTGAAGCAAGAAGATAAGTAAAAGTTAGCACTGAAGTCTTGCTATTCTTACCAATCCAGACAAAGTCGGAAAGCCAAATCTTGCCAACACCCATGAAAATGCAGAGGCTTTCCAGTAGGCCATTCTCAAATTTGAACTACTTAAGATACACTTCACTATAATTAACAGCAGATCCATTCTTCATACATCACGTAGCACTTCTCTGGCTGAGGACGTGTTCACAAAAATCTCAAAATAGCATTAACATGTAAAAAATGAATTTAAGTGTGTATAAATCAACCTCATAACTACAAAATCTGATATCTCATTCCTTCATAAAATAGAACGAGCTCTCTTAATTGAAGCCAAATAAAGTATTTCTCCTCGGGTATTGCAGACCACATCTATTTTAAAAAAAGCAATATGAAATGCTATCTAATTTCTAGACTCTGGAAGGCACAAACTCATTTGTTTTCTTCTCCATGAAAAGTGTCTTACCTTATCAAGTAGCATCAACCTCCATCCTTGCTGGCTCAAAACCATCTCTCCTCTCAGCATTGCAAAGATGAGCTGAAAAAAAAAGTTCTTATCAGTGAATTGGTACTTTTTGTAGGGCTTTTACTATTATCATCACACATACCCAGTATAAACTGGAACATTACCATAACTTAGATAACATCAATTACTCAGTTTGTGCAACCATGTCTAATTTGTCCATTCCCTTTCTTTCCTAATTAACCCTGGTATCTCGTTATGAAAGATCAGAACAAGGGTTTTTTTTGTTCCTCTTCTAAGTATTTTACTAGTTTTTAGTAAGGGGGATGATTCTGCCCATCCAGTGTTACACTGCCACTTTATGTATAGCCACAGCAAGACAGGGAATGGCTTCCTCTAAAACTGTGCTGATAGTCCCTCCTATCCACCTCACCCTCAGCATTATACCCTGGAACTTGCCATGAGCTTCATGCTAGTTTCTGCTCTATTACTGACATTAAGTATTAGGTATTGCCTTGCCTTCTGTTCCAGGAAACAACTTCTACCAAGTATTTGAGCTTGGCAGCCCCCAGGACTAAGGAGATATTTTAAAATTAAAATAAACTTCCTCACAATCACACAACTATAAAGCCTTTAACATAAAAAGCACATAAGGTTATGGCAAGAGTCATAAGACACTAGTAACACCGACCAGGATTTCCACAGTTACGCAAACAGAAACATTTAACGGAAGGATGAGAGAAGTCCAAGGTAGGCAATAAATAGCAGTAGGACAGAGAAGAGCTACTATTGTTTTGCTGCAGAAGGCTGGAAGGAAACAGAGCCATTTTCATTACCTTTCATAGTGCTGATATTTACTGTTTTCAGACAAGCCCATGATGAAGCAGGCTGACTCCACTTCTCATGAAATGACAAAGTAATACTGATCGTGTTTTCCCCAAACCGAGCTCTGAGTTGGTATAAGGCTACCAAACTCCAAAGGGAGGGATAAACTCAGTCAGCAAGGAAGCCTTCGGCCTTTCCTCCAAGCAGCCATTTTGCCCAGCATTTCCAAAACACAAACTTCCTCCACTGTATGGAGAAAATTACCACTCAAAACTTCTCCCAACCCAAATCCCCACATTCAGCCTTGCACTTTCCACTCGCAGAGGGTTCTCCTCCCTCTTTGCGGCAGTTTTTTCAGTATTACACAGAAGATTCCCTTAACTCGTGGGTAACTACGTTAGAGGACGAGGCACATCCATGCAGGCTCCCTGCACGCACGCTCCCGCCTCTTGCCTCCTCTTCGGGGCAGAGCCCGCCCGCTCCCTCAGCACACCCTGAGCAGCACTCTCCTCTTCCACAATCACCCTTGCACAAAGTCCTAGCTGCTCTCCCCTCCGCCGGCGGGGCAGGCTCCGCTGGAGCCATGAGGGCCCACCCCTGCCAGTCAGGGTTCCAGTTTGAGCCGCGCTCGCCCGCCGCAGCTGCGCTGGTACCAGCCCGCCTTTGCTGTCCTTCTGTGGGCTCAGCCTGCAAATGCAGAGAAGTGGAATAAAGTATTTTCTTCAGCCCAAACATGCAGACTGAAAGCAGTGAAGGGAAGGACTTCTCTGCACTCACACAAGCCCCTGTTCTGGCAGTCCCTGGCAATTATAAAATCCCATTGCAGCCTCTGGCAGGTGAAGTAAATCAGAGCAGGCTGTGCTGGCCTAATTAGTTACCCAGTCAGCCCCAGAAAGAGAAATGTGAACCAAACTTTCTGTTTTGCAATGCTTTTTCAAATGCAGGCAAGACTTTGAGGTTTTGCTTAAATGCATTTACCACAGAGTAATCATTTTAATAAAATTTAACCTAGAGGAGACTGAAAATCATTCAAGTACAGACTGATCCATTTGCAGGATCATATGTGAGACATCTTGCTAATCAAATCTGAGCATCTTGCAATCTGTATAAACTCTTGGAATAAACTTAAATACAGGGACTTCTTAGCAGGAAATGAATAACGTTAAGCAGATCAAGGTGAATCTATTGCTGTCATTAGTGAAAAACAAATTATTACGTGCGCCTTTCCCTCTCTCGCTCTCCCTAGAGACCCAGTCATGTCTACAGGGCACAAGTATAACAGCATTTACATTAATATACTTAACCAGGGCTGGAAAATAAATATCTTTTATTTATAAACAGAACCCTCACCCTGCAGCAGAGAACTTACTATACTTGACAATATGATTAGGCAAGTACAGTTCTCCCAGTTTGAAAAGAGAGACTTCGGGTGTCCTTTCACACTGAACACATCTGAAGTAGCAGAAAGCAAACTAATTGTTCTGGAATAAGAATACAATATTCCTAGAGAAGAGCTATACATCGTGTTCTGTAAGATGATTGCATTTTGAAGTGGACTGCTTCATCAAGAGGATTGTGGGGATCTAATGTAAAAGGTTTAGGGAACATGATCAAATAGATGAAGCTCTGGAAGAGGAATGCCTAAACATGGGTTTGATTTCTCTTCAAGCATGTTATCTTTGTGATCCTGAGCAAATTCTGCAGGAAACCTCACTGGGTTTTGTATAAAATGCAGCTACCCACCTTTGTGAGGTGTTTTAAACAGAAAGGCTCCAGGTAGCTTTGTCGAGCACCTCAAGCACGCAAGTAAGTGAAAAACACCTTCTTCAATCGGAGCAGAGATATCAAATAAACATCATCATTGGCTGAAGTAATTTCTGTATTTTGCATTACAGCTGAAGAATCACAATGCGTGTGAAGTATCTGAGAGAACTGCATGAGGAAAAGCATTCATGAAGAGCAAACCACGCCAGATGTGTCAGCGTAGGAGCTGCAGTCGCTTAGACTGCATCGACCGCGACAGTTTGCTCCTGCACCGCAGCGGCTTCCTTGCTGCAGTTGTCCCATGTCAAGACTAGTCTTTTCTGCACTGCTACTTCACTACCGCCGTTGGATGGGCTGCCTGGGTTTGGTTTGTAAAGTATTATTAGGGAGACCTGGTAAAGAGGAAAAAACAGGAAGCAGTCTGACAGCACATGGATGATATTAGATAAAGAGCAGCTATCTGACGTGTTCTGGAGAGGATGAGGATTGCATCCTGTTATTACCAAAGGATACAGAGGGGGTTTCTCCAGATGTCAGGTGGGCTGTTGAAACGACGAGTGCTGTTGGGGCACTGTGTTATAAGTGATGTTGTGGCATCAAGAGATTGTCTACATCACACAATGCCTTCATAAGCTAAAAGAACGAACCAGGGCTAATTAGCTCAAGTGAACTATTAACAGCTATAGGCTTTCTGGCACTCAAGCTAGCACCCTCTCTTACACAGAACTCTGCTGGGAAGGCATGCAAGCTCATTCATCACTATCTCGGGTATCTCTGGAGCCTTGAATAAAGGTCTTATTATTAAAATTCCAGTGCTTGATCTTGACTGAAAGGCCAGGCAGACAATTACAGTATTTACTGTTGCAGTCTTCTGTCAAAGCGAAACAAAGGCGGTAATCACAAGGTACTTGTGCTAAATCAGATTCCAGTCCTCCTCTTGTAATAAATTTTACCTTAAATTCAAAAATATAACTCCTTCTCCTGATCCTGTAATTTGCTATGGAAATGTTACTTCTCTGCACTCCTTTTGCCCTGTCCTTCATTAACTTCTTCCCTCTACTCCTTTTCACCTCTATCCTGTTTAAATTAAAAATCTCAGAACAGATTTATGCATTGGCAATACATTAACACAACTTCATCTCTTCTCAAAATCTGCTAAAGTGCTTCTTCCGTAACAAGTAATATTTCTCCTTTTCTGTGAATTTGTCTTTAAAATACGTCACTTAAAAAGAAGAGTTGTTTTCTTCAGCATTTTTAAAGCATATATGCAACAATCCTGCTCACCTCAGTAAAATATAAATGCATAATTGCCAGTCTTAAAGCCATAATTTGCATTAATATTGTGAACTAAACCACTTATGCATGCAGTGCCATAACGGTAGCCTCAGCAGTTGTGTCTCCTTCTAGGTGGGCAGGAAAAAATATTGCTGAACACATGCATCATTGCTGACCATCCCTGAACAGAACTTCGCTGATTAGATTTGGGAACTGGCGAGGAATTGACTTTATCTATGAACTCCATTTCCTGGATAATGTTATTAATTTATTCATTAAAACGTTATCAAATTATTGAAAAGAAATCTCCATCCTGAATGTTAGATAACAGCAGCTCTGCTTCCCATCTCAACGGCACATTCACTTTAACAGGACTTTTAACTAGCAATATTGTTTAGTGATTTTATTATTACCATTATTCAATTCCACCAAGCTTTTTTTTTTCTTCTTCTTCTTCTTTGCACTCTGTTTACACTTTTTAATGAGGTTTTAATCTTCCCTGACATGTTTATTCAGGTTATTTGTTTTACAAAAGGAAAGGGCCTTAAGTATAACTGAGGAGATCAATGCATTTTTCAACCTGGGTCCAAATCTCTTTTCTAATTCTTCTTTTCAAATATTCCCCAGCCTAGTGGGGAGGGAAACAAAAAAGCACACAGGATTTTGGAGAATGTATGCAAGATGCTTAAGAGTTTTTTTAGATTAATTCAAGTAAAACTCAAATTCATACAGAAGAGCCGTGAATTTGACAAATCCCCATAAGAATAACTGATTGCAAAATTAACTCAAGCCTTCAGAGATTCACAGATAAACTTAAAAAACATTTTTAAATAAGACGCATGAAGTAGCATGGCAAACCTGAAGCTGGCATTGGTCACAGCAAATCAGCATTCCCTTAAAATCAAGCCATGTGTCTTCTTTTCCATTATGTTCCTCCAGTGTTTGCATATCTTGGTTGGGTTTGGTTTTAAAGGGATCAGCATGTTGGGTGTATGTTGGATGGACAGCCTGAAAATCCCAACTGCAAGAGCAACAAGTGTGAGTGGCTGGATTTTATGTGAAATAACCTAAGATCAGCTATGGATCAGCTTTCAAAAATTTAGCTCTTTGGCTGAAGTTTCTCATATAGGAAAAAAAACTCTACATCCATGTAGAGCACTGAAAATGAGGCAGACATACATAAGCCTTGGACCACTGATGTTTCACCTGAATTCTATCCTTATAGAGTGTAACAGAAAAAAAGGCTGAAAAAGTCAATTGTCTGGAGGACCGTCCACAGTATTTGCTGAATCAGCTCCCCTAGCATGAGTTCTTGCTTCTGACCGTATTCTGTGAGCACTTCCCACGCTACTGGAACAGAGAAGGGACCCAGCAAGTTCCTTCCATTGAGGCTGAGAAAATACTGTGATGTGGTTAACTATATTCAACTCAAACATCCAAGGACAATGCCTATTGCCCTGTTACCTGGATTAAAAA
>VZTV01047130.1:0-18136 GCA_013400875.1 Anhinga rufa
TCCTAAAATTTAGGGTCCTGAATGAATGAAAAAAAAAACCAAAACCAAATCCCAACAAATAAAAAACCTTGTCTGAGATAATATGTGAAGTTTTAGCTTGGGTCTCATTTCCACAGCCAAGGCACAACCTCTATACTCAGAGATAAAGGTTTATGAATGGAAACACTGACACATCTTTAACTTTAGCTGTTAAAATGTACTACTAAAATAATTTGCTTTATGTTCTCTTCACAGACCAGTCCCACTGGATTGCTGTTGCCTTCACACTACACTACTGCAGTTATGTCATTTAAGAGCTCATGCTGTTCTTCAGGTTGGCTGCCTTAATTACTTAAATTAGACAATTCTTCTCCCCCTCTAACACACTCAGATGCTGCAGTTTGTGGAACAGGGAATTGGTCCTCCTAAGCACACATCAGTCAGTGATTTCTATCTAAAGCCTGTCCACAGGTTGACCCTTGTCTGTTCCCTACCCTCAGGGTCCAACTCTCCTAAATGATAGATTGCCACTTTTATTTCTCTTTAAATTCAGTGACAGATATAAAGCAGAGCTACAGCCTATCTTACTGACATGATTAGAAAGGGAGAACTACCCAGATGGATACATATAGATGCAACTTCATGTGTATGGGGCTTAGGGAGGCAGCCTTTTCTCCTGCCTCAGCTCTTCTTTGCACAGTATGGTTGGCTGTAGAGGAGGGGGATCCCTGGTGACCCCATCTGCCTAGATGCAGGTTATATTTGAAGGCAAGGCACCAGCAGCCAGCCACACTCACCTCTATTCCCAGCAGTGAGTGCTTGGGCAATATAGACCTCAGTGCCTTTATGAGGCAACATCTGCTAACTACTTGTCAAATTAGCATGCTAGCATGTTCTGTATGAGCGAGTGGTCCTTAGTGCGACATGCACCACAGTTTCTATTCAGCCCTATCTGTGAATGTTTATTAGAAAGCAATAGCTGAAAGCAATCTGTGTTATCCTGGTTCAATACACTTGCTCCTCTGGAACAGGCAGGGAAAGAAGCCTGCATCATCCACCATGCAGCACCCCACAAATTCCTGATTCTGCTGCTGCTCTGACCTCCAGCATGGGTCTGTCCTGGCTTTTGGTGCATATTTCACTCATGCTGAGTTGCCTCTTCCTGTGGAGCTGGGCATAGGGGAATGAGTGCTTCTTCCAAAAGGGGTACTTGGGCTGCCAGCTGTCTTGCAAAGCAGTGGAGGAAGAGGATAGATTTGGCTCTGGTCTTAGATGAAAATAGTTTTCTTTTCACCTGCTAATTCCACTGCCTATCAGATACCAGGCAGATTGGCCCACAGTTGCCTTCAGAAAACAATCCTGACAAAATGGTGCTGTTAAACAAGGGCATCCACAGCCACTTTTCTGTCCTCCCTGGGCTGAGCTGTCAGTGAAACATTTAAGCATGTGCTGGTTTAGGCTGGGATAGAATTAATTTTCTTCATAGTAGCTATGTTTTGGATATGTGCTGAAAATAGTGTTGATAATACAGGAGAGTTTTAGTTATTGCTGAGCAGTGCTCACACAGAGTCAAGGCCCTTTCTGCTCCTCACCCCACCCCACCAGCGAGTGGGCTGGGGGTGCACAAGGAATTGGGAGGGGACACAGTCCGGACAACTGACCCCAACTGACTGAAGGGATATCCCACACCATATGATGTCATGCTCAGCATATAAAGCTGGGGGAAGAAGGAAGGGAAGGATGTTTGGAGTGATGGCATTTGTCTTCCTAAGTAACCGTTATGCGTGATGGAGTCCTGCTTTCCCAGAGATGGCTGAACACCTGCCTGCCCATGGGAAGTAGTGAATGAATTCCTTGTTTGGCTTTGTTTGTGTGTGCAGCTTTTGCTTTCCCTATTAAACTGTCTTTATCCCAACCCATGAGTTTTCTCACTTTTATTCTTCTGATTGTCTCCCCTATCCTACTGTGGGTGAGTGAGTGATGGTTGTGTGGTCCTTAGTTGCTGGCTGGGGTTAACCCACAACAATGCAGCAGACCAGCCTGACCAGCCCTCACCATTGCAAGGACCCATTGCTCTCTCCTAGTCTGTTGTTCTCCCTTGCGATCGTTTCAGAGAAGTATTGAATCTCTCTTGTAGAGGCAATATAATTTATTCTGATCTTGTCTCTCCTGCCATAAATTCCCATGTTTCCTTCAGTTCATGTCTCAGAAATGGATGCTTCTAGAAAAGGAAAACTGGGAAAATGTGTGAGTTGTAAGCTTAGCCACAGAAGGTTACAGGGATCTGTGTCTCTGTACATGCAGAGACTTCTGTGATAAGGAGACTTTGCCTTACCTCCAGTACAGCACTCAGCAGAGGAACTGGCCTAAGAGATCCAGCTGGAGTGAAAGAAGCCAGCAGAGAGAAGCAGTTGCTATCACTAAGGCTATCACTAAGTGCCTATTGCTAAGGATTCTCTGTCAGTGAAGGGGTCATAACTGATGTGGGAATATTCTCTTTCTGGATAGTTTCATAAAGGTTGGTTTAGGTACCACAATTTTTTTTTTTTGAGTTGCCATCCCGAACAGGCCAACAATTATTTTGTGGGAGTTTGATCTGTTTTCCTGTTTCAGAAGAAACTGAAACTTTTGCGGGGCCCTCCCGCCAAAGTGGCTTGGGTGGCTGAAGTGTCAGTGCAAAGCCCTGAGGCCCTGTGGAAGGAAGGGTTTTTCTTTGAGAAAGGAAAACAAAGATGTTTAGTACTGGACCAAAATAAAGGCTGCTGATGTCTAGTTGTGTGAAGTAAATGGAAGTTTTTAGCATGTGTCCTGTTTCCTGACTTGGTGCCTGGGGAATGGGTTTTCTCCCAAATTCAGTCCCCTTTCCCCATGACCACACCGATCTGAAAGCTCTGCTCTCTTTGCTTCTGGTTGTATCCTTAAGTGCTGTCACTTCTGCTGAGTCTGGGCTCTAGGACACATCCCATGGAGATGACAGTGTCCTTACACCAAGGTCCTAGGAAGGGCGGGGGCATGTCCTTTTCTGCACAGACATGTAGCATGCATGCCTCCTGGGCCAGGTGCCTACTTATTGTAATGCAGGCCAACACTGCAAACAATCTGACAAAAACTCTTCGTTCAGACTTCCCTGCTCTGGCCCATAGTTCCTTCTTCCCATCCATTATCCTTAAAAATGCTGCTAAACAAGGGAAAGAGGCATGCTTTCTCTATGAGTTGGTGGGAGAGTGGATGGATTTGACTCAGAAATGGGAACCTGTGAAGCCTCCCCAGGCCAACACCACTGGTGGGATGAATGTCAAGGCTGATTGTGTCCCATGCATCAAACTAAGGTGCTCTCAAGGTGAATGAAGTATTTGAGGTGTGGACCCATACAAGGATTTCCAGTCTGGTGCATTATAGTAAAAATGCTTTTAAAAAAAAGTTGATGCAGTTGGTTGGAGGAAGAGCAAGCTTAAAAGGCAGTGACTTCTGTAAAAAGATGGTGAGCTAATCAGCTGCCTCCTGACTTTTTGATTCCTTTTGTGTTGAGAGAAGCAGGAGATTATTTGCATTCTTTGAAAAAAATAGTATTAAATGGAAGAAATATCTGTCATCACTTTCTTCTCTTTACGGCAAAAACTGTGGAAGTCCTAACAACTCGCTAACCACTCAGGTCAAAGGGGAAACACTATGGAAGACAGTAATAGTAATCTTTAATGAGGAGTCAGTCATCAATGCAGTTAATAACCAGCTTTTTGAAGGGTTAGCATCATTGGATTTTTCTCCTAACAAGCCTGTCATTGACTGTTGGCACAAATTAATCTCTTTAATCCTGTTCAGTAGAAGTGATCTATGGCCTTCTGCAGCATGTTAGAAAGTTAAAGCCAAGCTTGATGGATTTGGCTTTTGCATTTACCTCTTTTAATCAGCACCACACCCACCAGGGCAAGAAGAATTGTGCAGGTGTGCGTGTTTAAAATACCAAGTGCACAGAAGGTCACAAAAGGCTTGGAAGGTTCAATAATATTCATTTTTATTCTTTGTGTGCCAGCAGAGCTCTTGACCAGCTTTAGTTCTAATTAAGTTGGACAATGACATGTTTATTCCTGGTGTGTTATGCTGTTGTTTGCCCATGCACGGAACAGCAGCTCTCGGTGAGAACATAAGCTCCCAGATAGCTACATTGTTTAAGAAATATTAAATTCTGTAGTCATGGGCTAATAGATTAAATTATGAACTCTGTTGTATTACAAACATATTGTGAGACTGTAATGCTTCAGTTATATCTTTATTGCAAAGGGTGAAGGATATACATCATATTACACCAGCTGGGCTTTTGTCATTAAAGGTTTATGTCTGTAGAGATTAGCATCAGAAAGGAATGCTTGTATTGCAAGATCAGTAATTTAGCTGAACTTGGGTGGAACCAAAAGTGTCTGATTTAGGCTTTGGATATGATGAGCTTTAAAGTTTTCAAAGCAGAACATTGATTTTGAAAACTATCTTTAGTTCATAGATCTTGACCACCAGAATTAACATTTTGAATACGACAGCTATTTTTGCTTAACACTTTTTACCCTGCTAAAATCCAAATTAAAGTATTATTTGAAAATTATTAGTATGCTAAATTACATCTATTCTTTCGGTGTATAAGTCACTGGAGTAATTTGAAACAAACAGCCATTACAGTACACTAAAAACCAAATGTTTCTTTTAACAGCAACAGCAAGGGACAACTGTTATAGGATTTGATCTGTTTAAGATAGTACTCTCAGATGATCTATGGAAAACTAAATCTTGCAATGCAAAAGGAATAAGAAATATGTAGGTCACATACAATACTGATGTCTCAATCAAAAGGCAGTGGACACACTACTATGGCAAATCAGAATAAATCATTTAAGGACTTGGGAAGTGGATTGAACATTGTCAAATCAGATTAAATGCTTCCAAACCATGGCAAGAATAAATTTCTTGTGGGAATTGACCAGAGTGATGCTAAATGGGGCCAGGATTAACCACATGTTCTTGCATCATGCAAGTAGCATTGGGCAACTTCAGAATTTTCACAATTTCTGTTTCCTTTGGACAAACAGCTGAAAGCTTACATGGCTGTGTGAAGACCATCCAAGTCATTTGAATCTGGAGGAATGAGCTGGAAAGCTTTCAGAAACAGATTTTTCACATGAGATTTCTAGCACTACTAGTGCTCCAGTCTTAGGAAAAATGCTTTTGAGAACACTGTTTCATAGTACTCTTGGTCGTATTTGGAAAGTATACGTAGGGAAAGAAATGTGCATATCTATAAGAATCCCAGTTTGGGTTCTAGAGATCTTAAATATTTAGGGAATATGATACCATTTGCTTCAATCTTACTTCTAGGAAGAGTGGAATTGAACTTCTGAGAAGTCTTGACTTGGCTTATAACTGGCTACAATAGCAACTTCTGGTCAACCATTTCATTGCATAAGCCATAGAAACACATCTTACACTGCCTTAGAGTATTAGTTGCAAAATGTGTGCTGCTAATCTTTAGTTTTCCTATTTTTCAACTTCAGTCTCTGTATGAATTCTGTGGGGGAGATGACTGACTTCCAAGTGTCTCAATGGTACTGTTGGGCCACAGTAAAAACCTTTCTTCTCAGCTCGGAATAACGTGACCTCTGTAAAGGTCGTTCTTATTTCATTTTCACAACTTTTGCTCATCCAGTACTTTTACTCACCCTTTACTAGTTCAATAGCATAAAGTGTCAGGGAGGCAGTGCTGCTGAGTAGCCAGTTCAGTTATTGGGAGCCAAGTGCCTAGAGCTGTGCAGCTAGCTGGGCTGTGGGCTCAGCATCTCAGCACAACAGCTCACTGTTCTGTAACGCTTTCTCTGTCTACCCTGTATCTGCCTGTATAAATTGTAATTCCTAAGACTAGAGCATTGCAGTCTTTAGTTGAATAGAGATATTTGCTAAACTGAAAAGTAAAAAAAAAAACAGTATTACTAAAATGAGCATAAAGTCAATCCTTAGTAACAGCAGCAGCTCTTGAAAAAAATGCCATATAGCTTCCAACCAGACCACCAGTAATTAAGACAATTCAAACATCTGGGAAGAAAACGGACCTACTAAGTAATGAAAAGGAGATAAACTGGAAATGGTAGGACCTTAGTCACTGCCTATAAGGAATCTATGGGACTCAAAATAGAGGGCTGATGAAGTTTGTTGGGTAGCTAAAAGACAAAAGTGTTATTTTTATAACAATGCAATTNTCCCTCACACTCTCCCCTCTCTCTGGCTGTCTTTTTCTCTCTCTTTCTCTCTCTCCCCCTCCCACCCTGCCTTTTTAAGAGTTCAGGGGCAATTCTTCTTCCAATTTTCCTTTAGTAGAATTTCAGGATAAAGATTCCATGCTGTAAATTTTGGCAATTCATTATTTCTGAATGTCCATAAATAGACCACGTTTTTTTAATAGATCACACCTCTCACTTTCTGTAGGTTCTTCAGCTTTTATTAACCCTATAGAAATTACTGGCTATTGTTTGGACCTCTGTGGCTTTTTTCCATCATTATTATCAACACAATGATGTCTCTATCATCAGTACACAAACTAATTGTATGGGGTGTCCTATAATTTGTTTTTATACAGTACATTCCCTATAACTCTATGAAAATTATCTATCCTCTGAAAACATGGATTATACCCTTTGACCTCCAACACAAGTCCAGCCGTATTTTTCCCTAAGGGGAGCTTAATGTCATCAGTAATAGCTTACTGCAACTTCTGTGCTTTGTATTGTATTTTTTGTCCAGCATCAGTATGCTTTCTCCATTTCATTTGGGCTCCTTAAATGCTGAACCAAAGCCATGTCTAGAACCTATGGTCTATCCATTTCTTACATAGTCCTTAACTAAAAACCGGTATAAAGATAGGTGAAATAGGTTTTTGCCCACCTGAGGGAGAAGAAATGATTAGCAAAACCCAAACCAGCTAACATGAAACATGGGTAAGGACAGTTTTTTGCTAATGTCGACTAAAGTGCAGTAATGATACATTTTAACTACTTCAGGGAGATAGGAAATTAACAGAGGACAGTGTCAAAAGTACTCTTGCTGACATAAGGGGCTTCTAGTCAATTATTCCTATGGACTGAAAAGGGTGGGATTGATCTGGATTTTGCTTCCATAGGAAAACTATTTTACTGTAAATGTGGCTTTCTGTTGTTTTGGAAATTAATCCTGGAGCTGAGAATATCATAAAGAAACATATAGGGGAGGAAAAGGAGAACTTGGACAGGATGAGGAGGAAGAGTAAGAAGTATGTAGTGTACAGTTCTTTGACACATGCTACCACTTAGTTCTAGCATTTTAACGCTATGCTTGTAAGAATATTTACCAAATTCCTTCAAAGGGAGCAACACACTAAAGTACATGCCACAGCCATCTTTTTCAAGACTGAGGAAACATGATTTTTTCTTTCTTTCTTTTTTTTTTTTTTACTGGATGCTGCAAACAACCTGTGTGACGTATATTATGATTTAACAATGCTCTAAAATTTCAGCGCAACCAGTAAAATTCTTAGTTTGCCACCATAACCAAGAATAAATAGCAAGGCAAATAAGTGAAAAACTACTAATTATGTTAGGTACTAACATATTTCTGTTAATTCAGAAGGCCTGATAAAAGCATTTAAAATTATGGCTCTCATGTAGGAGTCAATTTTGAAAAAAAAAAACCAAAACAAAACAGCAACTTCTTCCATCAGAACAAATTATTAAGGTTTTGCTTTTTTTAACTGTTATCTCTTCATAAACATGTAACTGTACTGCCTGATTTTGTGGTATTGCTGCAGATTGTTTTTAGAATCCATTTTTTTAGAGTCTAATATCTATGTTAATGGAGCCAATGCTCTAGAAATAAAGCACAAATGTATCCCACATTTCCAGTTTATCAGATATATCTGGTTTTAGTTTGTTTTCCTCAGTGTTTCTTATTTTTTTCAGCATGTGGCTTTCTTTCTTTATTATTCAGTCAGTCTCATCTCTTGTGGGATTTAAAGCACAGAATAGATACACCCCCCTCAACATCTCCATGGAAGTGGAGTTGGGAGGGGGGAAAGGTGCAGATGCAGAGGTATTGCTGGACCATACAACACAGAGCAGGGGTAGACAGAGACATGTAAGGTAGCACAGAGCAGGGCAAAATGTGTTTGCAACAGCCAGTGCTAGTTTTCGTGCGTAATATTGTTTGTTAGTGCATGAATACAGAATGAAAACACTTGAATGGTATCTATTTATCTCTCACCACTAGTCAAAGACTAATTATTACTACTTCTAACTTTATTTTGTCACAAACAGGGTAGTTCCATTGTTTTCAATTTATCTACTTCGTGCTGATGCAGGGAGAGATCAGAGAACCATGACTCAAAGCTTTCAAATATGTGCCTTGAAATAAAAATATTACCAGGAATCACATTAAAAAGGGATTTAAAATATGGGCTTTTACACTACAATCTGTTACCATTTTCACAGAAAATGCAAGTGTATTTTGCAAGTGCATTGCAAATGTAGTGTACAAGTACATTAAAAAAGGCAAGTGTGAGATGAAGAAAATAATTGAAACTATTGCTGCTATGTCAATAAGTTTTGCATAAGTAAGTTGTTGCAATTTGAATTCAACAAGGATTCCAGCAGAAGTGGAAAGTGCTGCCTTTGACTAAAGAAAGAGGCATAAGGTTCAAAGGACCTGTGACATGAATGGCAAAACATGGGATTAAATTTCCATTTCCTTGATAAGGAAAATTCAGGTGGATTTTGCTGATTCTTGCAGGCAAAAGGATGTTGAAAACTTGTTATTAAGAACCAGGAGGATGGGCTGAAGAGCAAAGAAGGAATGCCAGAAACAGCCAAGACTGAGGAGAGACTATGAACTGATTTTGATGTTCTTTTCCTTCTTAACAAAAGCAAACTCCATGGGCTATATAATGTGGATGGTATTTGTGGGTCAGGCTGATTAATGCATCTGTTCAGACATATTTACAGTCAAAAATCATTAGTATAAACAGTATCCATGAATACACAGGGACTATTACATATGTATAAAGATTAACTAATGCAGAAATTAAAATTATTTAGGCTTCACAGAGGAAAACAGGTTATAGATCAAGCTCCTGAAAAGAAATTTGGGGGAGGAGGGAGAGGAAAGGGTATAAAGCTACTATAATATTGACATAGCTCTGAAAAGGAACTGAGAAACAGACTATCTGCTAACATGAAGATCAGTAGGAACAGCAGACAGGGACCCAAGAGATATTAAAAAACCCCAAGAATTCTGTTCTAACTTGTATTTATCTCAATGAAGTGATTGAAAAACATCACTGCAACATTATTTGACAGACTTAACATTCCCAAAATATTCCATTAGTGAGGCTAAGACCCAAGAGGAATTGCTTATATGCACTGAAATAGAAAAAGCTGTTCAGAGCTGAAGATCTGGTCCAAGGCTAGATTGCTTTATGATGGTGCCTTAAGACTCTAATTTAAGAGGAGATAACTTATCCTGAAAAGAGTATTCAAAGTACAGATATATGGGCAATATTGGTCCCTCCTGGAAAAATGGGCTGCTGTAACTCTTGTAGTGCCTGAACCATGACTTATTTTGTCCATAGCGAGACCATGGCAGAAGCAAGAGAAGCTCATTGAGTGATGCTAAGGAACTTCATGCATTTAGGCAGTGTATCTCAGTAAAGTTTTTATTAATTGAGTATGATTTAGAACAATTTAGAGGTTTTCTTCATACAATGTTGGAGACAAGCCAACAGGCAGGCATGCAGAAGACAGTTTAAAGCTGACACTGAAACGTATCTGCTTTATCTGGCCAACAGAACAGGTGAAGTTGCTTCTGTTTCTATTTATATTGATTTTGCTGAATAGGCAATTTTATTTGATCAACTGTGTAATTCTGATGTTGTGTAAAAGGCAGAAGACACATGAATTGTGATTTTCCTGCATTTTTACACCATGGTAGCCCTACGGAATCCACCAAAGTTGTTTAACTAAGTTACTGTGTTTCTGTGCTGGTTAATAAAACAGCAATGCAGATATTAATGAATGGACAAATGACTCTGACTTTCTGAAGCAGAGCGAACTTTTGTGGAGAACCAAAGGGAAAATATCAATTAAAAATAATTAAAAACTTGATAGTTAGGTTTTTAATTGTGGAATTCCTTTATTGGTTTTAAAAGATAAAGCATTGTTACTTTTTGCAGTCATACAGACAAGATACAGCTGGGAGACAGAAGGACATATGCATGAACTAATCCTTTCATCCTCTCCTTCAGGTCCCTTCTCAGTGCTGTTCAATACAGCTGCAGCTGAGATGAATAGAGTTTCATTATAAATCTTATATTTGCTTTCCTTTTGAACCAGGTACAAAACCACAAAAATTTATTTTTCTCACAACTATAAAGAGGTATAAGTTTGAGAGCATCTTGTCAAACATGAGACTGTTGATACTTGAAAATGGAAATTTTGAAGAATGTAGTTGTTTGGGGTTTTAACAACAAGGGCATGTTCTCACTGTAACACTACAGAATTTACTAAGACAATGAACAACATTATTAAAGGAAGACCCTTACTGTGTTTACATGAGCTTTCCTCAAATCTGTTGTCTGAGACAAGACTACAACCATTTCTCACGTGTATAACAAAGTTCCTCCCCACACCGTACACTATGTGTGCTCCGTGCTCTCACAGGATTTACTGCAGTGGGTCATGCACAATGCTATTGGGTTCAAGCTGGCTTCCCTCTGGACAGCTGGGAGTAAAGCAAATACAGGGGGGTCTGCAAAGGCCTGTGCAGACAGACCCAGAGCCTTTTATTATAAATGTGTAAATCCAACTACGGACTTCACAGAGATGCTTTAATATTCACAATATCATTAATATAAATGAGACAGTATTTCAAAAATAATAATTATTTACAGTACAGAAAAAGCAACATGGGCTAAAGTGGACTAAAGCATAGACAAGACCAAATGACTATTCCTTCATAACCTCTTATTTGGCTCAAGTCCTTAAAATGGGAAAATTCAGAGAGAACCTTTCTTATACAGCATGGTCCTTAATTTGGGGAAAGATGGACTCTTTCTTGAGAAACTTTGAAATATATTTGTATTTCCAAGAGCAAATCACATTTTTAAATTTATGTTCAGGTGAATTAAGGTGTCATGGTTTCAGCTGGGATAGAGTTAATTTTCTTCACTGTAGCTGGTATAGTGCTGTGTTTTGGACTTAGTATGAGAATAATACTGATAACACACTGATGTTTTAGTTGTTGCTGGGTAGTGCTGAACCAGTCGAGGACTTTTCCAGCCTCTCATGCTCTGCTGGGTGCACAAGAAGCCGGGAAGGGAGGGGGCACAGCCAAGAGAGCTGTTTCAAACTGGCCAAAGAGATATTCCATATCATATGACGTCATGCCCAGTATATTAACTGGGGGGAGTTGGCTGGGAGGGGGGGGCAATCGCGGCTCGGGAACTGGCAGCGTCGGTTAGTGGGTGGTGAGCGGTTGTATCACTTGTGGGTTTTTGAGTTTGTTTGTTGTTTTTTTTTTCCTTTCGGGCTTCGTTTCTCTCCCTCGTCATTTTCCTTTTTATTATGTTATCATTACTATTATTGTTATCATAATCATTGTTATTATCATTACCATTATTACTATTACTATTTTATTTTAATTAGTAAACTGTTCTTATCTCAACCCATGAGTTTTCTTACTTTTGCTCTCCCAATTCTCTCCCCCATCCCACAGGGGTGGGGGGGAGTGAGCGAGCGGCTGCATGGTACTTAGTTGTTGATTGGAGCTAAACCACCACATAAGGGAATGGAAATAAAAGAGGTTTTTACCTGAACTATTAAAACCATCTTGTGTTTCTTACATATTTTGGTAGCATGTTTTGTAGAAGACTGGATATGCTGACAAACAAAGTCACAAGACATTTTGGAGCGGAGATGTCAAGGGATTCAATGAGACTTATGCTTCTAAAAGCCTTTTTGATTCTCAGTCCTACACCAGATCTAACATAATACATTCGCTGTGTTTAATTTTTTTCCCAATTTTAATCTTTGAATTACAGAATTGAGTGCTTGCAATAGTGGCAATTAAATTGGAAACACTTCTGCTTTTTTGACAATAATAGAAAAGCCTAACAAATGCAAGTTGGAGATTTACATAGTTTAAACAGGCCTAAAATTAAGACTTTACAACCTTTGTTAGCCTCATGTATTGTGCAACTCTCTTAAGTGCACCTGGGACCTTAACTTCTAATGTTTGAGTTTGACAGTTTTCACCATCTCTATCAAGAATTCCCCATATTTCATGAGCCACAGGTGATGGATGAGAAATTCCAGCTCATGGCAGCTGAGCGTCTCTGACTGTTCCCTTCCTTGGTCTTTGTTTCTAATTTGTTTCTACATTTCTTTTTTTTCCCAGAGGTTTCTTTGGGCTGCTTAACAGATTTACCTGGGATTATTCATCCCCTTCTGATCATTTTCAGAACAAAGAATCAGCTATTTGGGAGTCACATAGTGCTTGTTAAACACCTGTTGCCTACAGACATTTAGTTTATTATCCTGCAAATTATCCTGTCTTTATTTCACCTTTGTTTCAGTTTCAGGAAAGATGTTGGCTTTGAACTAAGATACTGTTAAATCCACAGGTAGCTTCTAGTATTGTTTTCTCATCAGATTCAAAACCAAATATTGATGTAATCTCTCTGTTATTTGTATTTGTGGTCATTCCTGCAGTCCCTAGGACTGTATCTCAGCTGTTTGGATAACACTGGATTATAGTCTTCAGTCCCCCTGGATGCAGACAGCTAACAGGCATTTGTTCAAATTTTTAGTTAAAACAGTTGAATTCAGAAACCCTCAATACTTATATTATTAACTTCAGCTACTGGGGGCCAAAATGGTGAAACATCTATGAGGAGGATTGCATGGATTCTTCTGGGAGCCTGAAGCCAGTTGCTGTGGTACAGCTAAGCACAGGAGGAATTAGTTGAGCCAAGGTATGTATTTCAGCAGGGTCTCAAAATTTTATTACAGCTGTAGCTTTCATTAGTTCACAGCCCGAAACAGATTTAAGGGGGCCTGGTGGATTGTGGACACTGTGCCTTGTGGAGGCCTGATCCCCAAGCGCATTGGTAAAAGCATTGCAACACATTAATTCTTCATACCTCATGGCTTCAGTACAGCACAATAAAACAGGATCTGGTAAACGGTATGCATTTGCACAACAAAAAGTTGAAATAAGAAGATGTGAATGTTAGCATTTCCTACTTATTTTAACCATACAATCACAAATTCTTTTTAATATAGCTTTTGTTAAGCTTCTCACTTTTTAAGGATTCTTTTTAAAATTCAAGACTCTATCTGATCCTCTAACTACTCAAATTTTCAGAAATAGCCAAGACCCAATCCTAATAGTATTTCACTGAAAAAGTAACTTTTTCTATACCAAAAGAGCAATATATTCTCATCTAAAATTGGCTTAGGAGTATTGAAAAGGAGTAGACTGTCCCAACTGTGTTACCAGTGAACCCGATGCTCTCCGGCATGCTGATGCAGTTGACTAGTTGAAGTCAAGGCACTGCTAGTGTCGAGACAGTCCTTCTATCCTGACCCTCACTGAGTATTCTCCCTTGCTCTGGCTGAGCAAGATGCTGCTTTCTCTTGTTGCTGCACCAAGACAGGTCAGTCAGGCCCTAAAGTTTCACCTCCATCTCTTACCTCCATTGGCATTGCCTGGAGTAAAGTAGGTAATAGTAAAACCAAAACAAAGCAGCAAAAACAACAACAAGAACAGAAAATCATTTCTTAATCTAATAGCTGAATCATTTTCTTAAGCTGAACCATATTCTTAAGAAATAAAAAAAAGCAACCTTTTGACAAGAAGCAGGGCTTGACAGTTTTGGCACAACAGACAAAAGTTCAATGAAAGTAAAACCCTGGAAATACAAGCTGAGAATAAATTTCTTGTATCATTATCACTGTATATTTGTTAATTTGCAACCATGTACAAGCCTGTACCAGTCACAAGGGAGATGCAGTATCTAACCCTCTGTGCCTCTCAGTGCTTTGGCTGTATTAGTGTTAAACACTACCCATAAACACTTCAAGTAAAGTTCAGATGTAGGGCTGTCTATGCCTTTCCACAGAAGGTATAGAAAGTCCTCCCCAAATTCTTGGGGAAATCTATTCATCAAGTGCCCACAGAAACCAAAGGTGCAGACTCAGTATTTTTATCTAGTAACACACGTACATCTAGTCTTCCTCTCTGCTGTATTCCATACATACATCAGGGAAATCACATTTCCTACTGAAAAATAATCTTTTTTCCCCTCTTCACACTTAATCTTGTGTGGGGCCACTGGCAATTAGTATCTTCTGTCTACGTTGCTCGTGATATTTTCTATTGTCTTTTTTCATGCTCAGGAAAGTATTCTGTTCTGAAAAATAAAGCAAAAGTATATGTTCTTAACTCCTCTTTTGCCTTCAGATTCTCCAAAAAAGCTTTCTAATTGTGTAATAAACAAAGGCAGGAGACTTTGACTCTAAAAATTTTCAAGGCAGTTTTCAGAAAATCAGTAGGTGATACTAATAAGATTTGCCAGAGACACTCTCACACTCTAATTTGATTCAAAACCATAGTTTAACTGAGGGACTGGGGTCTAAACAAAGTCCTTTAGATTCCTGTGTTGGGTATGTGTGTTTCTGTACCACAGTTACCTCTCTATTGTAACAAAGAAGGGAGTTTCCCCTTGTATTCAAATTTTTAATCTGTAGAATGCGGTCATTTTATTAATCTTATCCCTTTCATGTTAGTGTAACGACTCTTACTGGTAAAACGAAAGTTCTTTGTCTTTCTGGTGAGAATTATATAGGTAGTCTTCTTTTAGAAACAGCAATATTTGTTTCATTGGAGAACTTAGCCCTAACTAACTCTGCAAAGTCCAAGGCCACATTCATGCTAACAAGATGCTCAAAAATTAGGTGAAAAGACATTAAAAATTACTGATATTTCCCTGTCACAAACTGCTTACTCTCATTATTTCCCCAGATTTACCTCCCATTTGCTTGCAGTGACTTAGAGAAAATATTTTTCTTTTCGTGTATGTAGTTACATGTAAAAGTGGAATTCTGATTATTACTATCATATGATTAAAAAGCCATTTAAATGCATATATAGGCTGACTTTCTTGAGTTCCTAAGGCATTCATTTATACCTGTGATCAAACACCAAATGGAAACTTTAAATAGCTAATCTGTGTGAAAAGTAATGGAAATTAAGATCCATACTTGCTTGCATTTTCAGGAACCAATGGTCTTAGAGTACACTATTTTTATAGATGTAGGAACAGATTAGTTGTATTATAAATAGTTACTATAAACACTGGAATCTACTCAGCAACACCTACAGCCTAAGGTAGCACGACCCAGTTGTAGAAATTGCTTTTATACACACACTTAAGTCTCTGCGATCTGAACATATGCCCAAAGCTGAGTGTATAGAGGTACATTGTTTAATGTATTTATAAATGGGGATGTTTGTGTGTATACATATACACACATGCATGCACACGTATATGTGTGTATCTATCTATAGATGAAAAATTTGGACTTTCAGGGAGGTACATCAAAGTATGAACTGAGAGCACATCGCACCATTGATACTGAAAAACTATTTCAGTTCCTTGGCAGGGCTTAATATAACACCTGGAGGGCAGCTCCACATCCTTAGCTCTACCAGAACCTGAAAACCATCAGCAAGATGGTCTACCTGTACTATGACATTGCATTTCCAAGGGTTGTGCTTCTGAGCCTAATGTCATAATCTGTGATTACTCAGTTATTTAGGGAGGACCCCAGAGCTCAAGGGCACTGCAAAGGCCAGGAGTAATAATTTTCTGTCTGTTTACTGAGTCAAACTTTCAAAGGGAAGGAAATGCACGTAAGTCCCATTACCCTTAGTCTCCCCTTTGTCTCCATTTGCCTCTGCACATATTGACCCAGTGCAATGACAGATTAATGGTGACATTAAATGAAGTATTAAATTTAATCTTCTTTACTTGATGTAGCAAAGTTCCCTTTCCAAATTGCCTTTCTTTAATTTTTGCTTCATGATTGCCATTTTTCATTCACTGATTTTATTCATGCTAGACTAGGCCAGTGACCTAAAACTGCCAATTGAGAAGTGAAATGCTAATCACATTTCTTCAATTGAAAGCATCAGTGTAAAAGCTTCCCATGCATTATTTACATTAATTATTTTCTGTCTCAGGGATTCTCCTGCTTCCTCCTAAATCAGTTCAAACAAAAACAACAAAATGGCTTATTTTGACTCTAAATGTATATTACAGTCCCTCCAATTGACAAAACCCATCTATAATTGCTTATTCCTGGTTGTCTTACAAAAATTCTGGCTTTAGGAGACCACTTCACTACCCAGTGGACTTATTAGCCATTTAAGAGATAACTCCCAAGGTGTTTTGTAGTCTTTTTTTTTGTTATAATGTATTAATGGGGTGTGGTGTTCAGTCTTTATGTAGAAAGATTATTAACAGTTTCACTATGGCTTACACAGTGGTAGTGTTCCTAAATGATGACTTCTAACATGAAAAATGAGTTACCAGCAAAGACTCATTAATAATATGCATTGTGACACAGGCTACATGAATTTATTCCCCACTAGTTACTTTATACAAGACTTTCCTATCTAGTTTTTAGTAAAATCAGCAGCTTTTGCTAAACTGCCAGAAATGTTTTTAGTGCAGGACTTCACATTTTTTCCTAGAACAAAAAAGAACAAAAAAGAACAAAAGAAGAAGGCATTTGTTGAAGTTTCTTTGAGAAAACATTTTAAAATAGAAAACATTGCTTAATTTAAATTATTTTATTTTTTTGAGAAATTATATCAGTTTCAACAAAAATGTTCCTACAATAATTTCTCAGCTCTATGACAATTACCCTTGTGATGGCATGATTCTAATTCTGTTGGATATTTTGCATCCTCAGCTCCCACCGATGGAGATGTTCACGGAAACTACTCAATTCATCATAGCACATGCCAAAACCCCAGAGGCTCAAGTCTAGGGTATACACACTGTCCTTACTGTATAAGCTCTCTAACATTGACTGTGTCCTTTACTTTCAAATGTGTTTCAATCCCAACACCATCTTGCAAATTTTCAGTGCTTCACTATAGCATGAGACTTTATCTGCAGGAACTCAGTATGTCTGAGTCAGTAGACATAGGTATTAGAATATTTTTATTTAACATATCACAGGCTGAATTCTGCTTGCTTCTGACTGTGATACTGGCTTTTAGTCACCTCATCTCATTTTATGTAAAAGCATAGTGCCAAAGCATTCTTTATGGAAGCATGCAATTTATTTTAAATGAACCGTATTTTAACAGATCTACATTTATTTTATCAAACACCAGTGAAAGGCAGCAGACTATATGCACCTAGCCGCTGAAATAAAATAAACCAAAGAATTAAATAAAGGAAAGATGTTTCATGGAGGATATTAAAACAGATTTTGGGAGCATCAATCATTCAGTGCTGTAAACATGAAAGGGCTTATTCTTTGATCGTGTAAATCCAGAAATTATTACGGTGCACTTGCTCCATTTATTCTCTCAGGGGTCATTCACATATACAGGAATTTCCATATAACATCACTCAACCCACGGAGTAAACTCCAGGGCACATTTCAATTAGAAGGAAGCAAAGTATCAGGGATAAGTCAGGAGGCAGTTATGCCCTTGGCACAAGGAGCCACTGCTAGCTGTCTGGCCACATCGTCGCTTTGCCCGTGTCTGTCCTGCAAGAGGAGCGTAGGAGNAAAATGAGTGCAGCCCAGTCCTTCCTTAGGAAACTATAGTGGTTAAAAGAGGATTGCAGTGTGCTAGAAGCTGCTCTCTGCTCCTTCCCTCCAAAGACAAATTCACCTGCTGAGGAGAGGTGGATTATGACAGAGTGGTGTTGTACAAAAAGAATTGCATGGCTGTTAGGGACACTTTTAAGATCAGATGAGATCTAAAAGCTTCAGGTTAAGAAGGAAACCTTTCTAAGTACCTCAGTGAACAAAACCACGTAGGCTGTGGCACTAGAATATTTATTGCCTTCTAC
>VZTV01047144.1:0-16270 GCA_013400875.1 Anhinga rufa
AACAACAGCAGGAAATACTGCAGTGGCAAGCAAAGAGCTGTTCCCAGTATCTACTGTTTCCGGACAAATTGCTGAGGTGCCACTGCGTTGGACAAGACTTCACAGCACATAGTGGCTGTTTAACACTTAGTCTGTTTGGCTGGAATTAAGCAGGATTATGAGATTTTAGNTAGCAATAAATTTTTTGTTTAAATTTTAATCTGCAGCTACTGATAGTATATAAAGTTAAAAACCAACTTTTATTTGTAGTCTGGGGTTTTTCAAAGAGCTGAAAGCGTATCTGCCTTTTTAAAGGCTATCAAGATTTTGTCCAGAAAACAAACTGCTATTGCATTCTGCTACAGAGTTTTGTCTGGCTGAGTAAAAGGTTTGGACTGCAGCACAGCAATTTGCTTAATCTTAACCTGAAATCTGGACAGGCTGTGCCTTGTACTGCAGCTCCTCTGACCTATAAGAGGGTGCCCTGGTGCTAGTTCTCTTCCAGGTGGAAAGCTGCAGTGGTAGAAAGGCTCTACAGTAAAATTTGGAAAACATGCTCATAACTGCTTTCTTCCTCCAGGAAAGGAGCAGTGTTGTGAGAGCTAAGACCTGACCATGACCTTTGCTGTGGTTGCTCCCTATCATGCCTAGTGACACTGTGACTGCTGTGAACTGCAGCCCAGGTCAGGGAAGGGGAATGAATCCCTCTGGACCATGAGTTAGTACGCTGGCTCCAAGACTAGCCTGCAGTGTGAAGGGACATTGCTGGAGGGGAAACAGGGAAAGGGGGTAGCAGAGCAGACCTGAACATGGATTATGCTAAAGAAAGGCCTCAGAGGACCATCTGGTGCCCTGGAGAATTGCCACGAATGGATGAAAGCACTTCAACTTTAGCATCCTGGAGCAGTGTCTGATCTGAGAGACAAACTGTTGCCCTACCTGACAGAAAAAGGGCTTAATGTGGAGTGTTAATAGAGGAGGGCTGGGAAGTTCATGAGCTTGGTTAAAGGGCAGTTAGGGCGTTACCTCACCTCTCTGAAATCACATTGCTTTTGTGATAAGCAAAGGTGCTAAGGAAATCGCAGGTTTGGGTCTACAGGGGAATGATTCAGCCATGGGACGGTCAGTATCAGTTTAAAAAAAATTAATCAGAAGGGCATTTTGGGGGCTAGCCTTACTGTTTCTTATGCAGGTGAGAAGACTCATCACATTACCAATTTTTTTTACTGAATGACTCTCATGAAGTGAGAACACATGGAACAGCAAGTTGCCATCAAGTCTAACAAGTTACAGAGACTACATTGTAAAGTCAGTGTGTATACAGAGTAGAGTCAGATGCATGCCTTGGTCAATTTTTAATGCCATGAAAGATTTAAGGGAATTGTTCTTAGCATTTCCAGCATTATAATATGAAAGCACAGGAAGGATCTTGGTATTTAAACATGGCTGTGTGTAGGCATAGCACCCTTCACTGCACACTATTAACTGAGGATTAAAGGAGATGTAAGACTCTGGCAGTAATGAGAGTTTTCATAGAAGCCTTATGGTTTTCCTGTTCATCTTGTCAGTAAAAATAACCAAGACTTGCTGGGGTTCAGTGGTGGTATCTGTTACCATGGAGACTGGGGTTCAAGTTATTTTTAGGGCACAGAAAACTGGTGATTGTGGACCCATATCAAACCTGTCTCCTTTAAAACAATATTGTGTATAGGCACAGTTAAAGACTCTAATTTGCAGTAGTAGCCATGCTGTAAGAAGCAGGAATGTTAAGGATCAGACCAAAGGTCACTGGGAGCTCAATTCTTCCACTGACGGGGAAGCTAAGCAATAAAAAGTCACTTTTGATGAAGTGCCTTAGAAGGTTGTAATTACTGATGCTGAGGAAAAGCAGTGCTTAACAGAAGCAAAACTTGAAAGAACTATTGCTCTGCAGATGATATTAAATAACACACATAATAGACTAAAAGCAACAGGGAGCCAGAATCATGTCTTAGTGTGGCCTACAGAATTATTGTGCCAGATTTTAGTGTCTTGGGGCCCTTCATAAAAAGAAAGCTCCTTGGACTGGATTTTTAGCCTCAGCTGTTCATACACAGAGTATATGGCACAGTCTCGCCATCTACAAACCTCTTCAGCTGAAGTACACCTGCATATATAAATGAGCTGGGTGCATTACGTGTGTCTCATTCATATATGATGCAATTTTTGCTGCTAGACCTTATTGCTAACCATAGTAAACTTAACTTGAACCTGCTCTTTCTTGTGGCAATAGGAAGTTTTCTTCCTAACTTCTTGCATCTTGCTGAAGAGATGAAGAATAATGTTGATATTGTGCAACTTTCAACTCCATGGTTTTAAAGTGATGTGCTAAACTATGCGGTACACATAGTATTCTGTCCAATTTGTCCAGTGCTTTTAGGTTATACCAGATGTTTTCCTGTCCTATCACAGCATGTGGTTTTAGGCTGCTTGAGAAAAATGTGCATGCATTATAATCTAATTTCTTATTTCTTAGCTTTAAACCACCTCATCAAAAGTGACCAATGTGTAGTGTTACCATTTGCAAGTTGATAAAATGTAGCAGTGTATTCTAATTAAACTGTTCATGTAAATTAGGAAGAGTTTCCAAGGCTAATATCCAGCTGATTTTCAGTTAGCAATCGTGAGTACAATTTTTGGAAATCTATGCAGGGAATGATCAAGAAGAACATCTGTTTTTGAAAATAGCAATATAAAGTTCAAAGAAATTATTTACATTTTAATAGCCCTATTCTCTGAAAGTTCCTGGGGTATGATACTTCTGATTAGGAAAACGATCTCTGGACCCACATTTTGTATTTGGTATTCATTATAGTAATAGCCCTAATGAAATTATCTTGTATTAATGTGGATGCATGTAATGTGCAATTACAGAGGAATTCCGTTGTCATTTAGCAATGAATTGTCATAGCGTTCCTTTAAAGTCTGGGATTTCACCAAAAGGCGTGCAGAACGGCATCTAAAATAATTCTCAAAGGATCAAACTGAAAAGTATTTCAGTCGCTTCTTTTAATCAGGAGAAGCTCTTTTTTGTTTTCAGCTTCTTTGCCAATATATCTTGCTAAACGGCTGCCTGATGGAGGGGTAAATGTTCAAGCAGCCTTATTCTGTTTAAAATGTAGGCTCCTCGGTGACTCAGAGATTTTTATATACTCTCTCATTGGTGTCTATTAATCAGTGCCACGATATTTAATAAGTCTTTTCAATATGCAAAGAGCTGAGTATTGTTCTTGATCTTTTGGAGGGCTTAGAGTTACTATAAGTTACATGTGTGTGTCTGCATATAAAATGCATCTTGATACTTCAGCCTGGGGCTTACTCTAGGGCAATTGACAGCATTGCCTAATAAAGTTGCCAGACACTTCCCGTAATAAGGTCTTACTGTCCGTGATCTGTAACTTTGAATGTCAGGGGACCGAAATTTTCAGTGTAAGATATTTCCTACAGGCTGGGGAGGGTTGGGGTTATGGTTTTTTTTTTGTTGGGGGGTGGGGGAGGTTTGTGGCACAAAGCCAGAAAAGCTTCACCATTGTCAAGAATGAAGCTGGGACACAACGCATTCACCTCTGCTAAAATTCTGGTGACTTTTCCTTTGAAGAGGCCTAATGCCCTGACTCTTCAAGGCAGGAAATTGAAATCTGGTAGGGATTAACGACTAGATCGGGGATGTGCTTTTTGATTTCCTCCTGAAATTGAAATTAAACCTCTGTTTGGGGATTTTTTTGATCATTGTGGCCTGTGATATGCCAACTGGGGTTTTCTGGGGGCTTTTTTTGTTAGTCTCTGTCTATCCTTCCTCCCAAAATCACTTCACAAACAGGGAGGTACAGAGAGCATGATCATCTGTGACTTCCTTCTGATCTTTCCTCCCCACTAAATTTGTATCATTCCCATGAAGGACTCCCTCCTGCTACCTTGCAAAGATAGTCCTAGTCTCTGTTTTCTAACATGATACTCCTCTTTGTCATCAGATTCAGTTCTTCAGCATTCTTGTGGGCTTAACATTTGGCACCCTTTTCTTTAGAATCAAGAGATTTATATATCATGACAAGTTTATAACTTAACCAGAAGTTTTCAAACATTCTTAAGGAATGTGGGGGTTCTCATCTCCGATGACAAACCTTCAGAAGGTTTTCAAAATGTCAGGCTAGATTATTAGGAAACCCCAATGTGTAAAGACAAATTACATGCCTAAGCAAAGGCCAGAACAGAGATCTGTGAAACCTCTTTATAAAGTTCAGTGGGATAAAGAATTTATATATAGTTAGAGTTCAAATTAAGATTGCCAGCTTGGCAGTTAGGCTGTGGTGGGCAGTTTTTTATCACAACATCACCTAAACTTTTGTCGACAAATCATCACAGTTGACGGTTTTTATTTAAGAAATTCATGCCTGGAGCATCTGATGTGAAGTGTATTGGAAGAGATATGTGCAGTGCATCTGTCTGTACTAAGACAGTTACTAGTCCAGGCTGTCAATCTAATACTTTCAAAAGCCCTAAAAAAAAATGTAGTTTTAGAGAAGCATTGATGTTTGTGAGATGCTCAAATACTACATTTATGGGAGCTAAATGCCTAACTGATCAGGCAGATATAGCCACCATTTTATAAAGGCAGAGAATCAGAACAAAGTACAATACACGTTTATCATGTTTTATTTAGGTCTTTCTATTTATTCACTATTACAGTGAATGAGAAACTTGAAAATACTGCATGTTTTTCTTTGTTGTGCAGTTGTAGGCACATGGGGAAAGAACAGAAGGCAAAATGTCCCCTATGAAACTTACTTCAAGCTAATGTAGGAACTCCTTCCAACTTCAATGGACTTTGGATCCCACCCTGGGAGATTTTATGGGTTGCCCAAAAACACTTAGGCAGTCTGTGTGGGAGCCCGAAGGTAATATAGTCCTAAGACACCTTAGTTCAATGCCATTTCCTCAACCATTCTTTAAATTATGTTGACCTAAATCTGGTAGGAGAGGTGCAAGCTAACTCAAGGGCACTTCAACTGCCAGGACTGAAGTCATTCCAGATGTCATGGCAGTGTAACAGAGGACCAAATCCTGCTGGGCATGTCTGTGGGGTGCAGTGGAGCTTGATGCCCAAGCCCCTGAGCTAATGTCAGTCCTGCTCGTCAGTCCATTTGGCGAAGCACAGTGGCCATCTCAGCTGACCAGCTGAGGTCCAGGATCGCAGTGTTGCGCGTAAGCTGTTGAGCTCTGCCAGGACACCACCTGTGCTGCTTTAAAATTTCTTCCTATCTTGACTATACAAAATGGGGAATATAACGACAATAGTACTAATTTTTATTACAGTGAAGCTGGGTGACTTTGGGAGAGATCAGAGCTGCTGTTTCAGGAAAAACTTGCATGTATGATAAAGCCATTTCTGTCTAGGCATTTAATGAGAGTGTCTTGGCCAGAGCCGGATTATAATCTTCTTGATTAAAACATTTTTTGATTTCTTGATTGAGACCAATACTCTGAAAACTGCCTGTTGCTCAGTAGATCGATAAATAAATGAATTTGGAGACAAAACCAAATACAATATACCAGAATCACAACTGAAGTAACTGTAATACCAAATCTGGTCCAGATTCCCTGTGTACAGGCAGTACAGAAGGGACTTCATTTCAACTGCAATGACCTGCAGAGGCAGAAAGGCCTATTACCAAGGCGGGAAGGTCTTCAGACACCATCACTACAGACACTGCTATATTTCCCAGAGTTTGGGTGTTTGGAGCTTGATAGATTTGAAGTACTCTCGTCTGCTGTCATAAGCTGCTTAAAGGAATACTGCTAATCTGGGTGCAGTGATAGGTCCCAAGTAATCACCATCAGTGAATGCATAGAGCAGGTATGGTTTTCCTCCAGTCATTGTCAGACTAGTTCAGCTTGTCTACTTATGCCCATGAATATATCAACATTTCAGCAGAAACCCAGTGCATGCAGATTAAGCTAGCCATTGAAGTAATACTCCTTCTGTGTGAATTTATATTTTAATTTGAGAAGAACATGTAAATTCCCATTATTGTTTCAGTGAAGTAGTTGCTTTGCAGATGCACATAATTTTTGTTGAGCTATTTGCACTGGTAAATATTAAAGTTGGACTGTATTTGCAAAATTATATGCATTGTATGCAAATTGCATGCAGTCTTTAGTATACTTATGTAAAGAGTGTTCGTATACCATGTTCTTATCATGGATGCATCTGAAACAATGCAGCTCATGTTGATTTTTGTTTGAGTGCTTTTTTGTGGGGGAGAAATGGCTATCACACTTGAATATGATGTCTTTGGTTCTTTTCTTTGAGGGTCGTTGAAGACATAACACTGGGTCAGTTTCCCATAAAATTCTACCTGGCCATGACAGCCTTCTGTTTAAATCAGTGGTACAACCCAAGCTGAGTTAAGATGCCAAGTGAAATTTTTCCTTTTGCTTTTTTTCTGTGCTTTTACTTTAATGAATTGTGACGTAAAAAATTCTACCATTAAATGTGGCTGATATGCCAGAAGGGTGTGCTGCCATCCAGCGAGACCTGGACAGGCTGGAGAGCTGGGCCAAGGGGAACCTCATGGGATCCAACAGGAGCAAGGGCAAGGTGCTGCCCCTGGGGAGGAACAGCCCCAGGCACCAGCACAGGCTGGGGCTGACCTGCTGGGAAGCGGCTCTGCTGAGAAGGCCCTGGCAGTGCTGGTGGGCAGCCAGTGCCCCTGAGCCAGCGCTGGGCCCTCGGGGCCAAGAAGGGCAGCGGTGTCCTGGGCTGCATGAACAGGAGTGTGGGCAGCAGGGCGAGGGAGGCCATCCTGCCCCTCTGCTCTGCCCTGGGGAGGCCGCAGCTGGGGTGCTGTGTCCAGTGCTGGGCCCCCAGTGCCAGAAGGACAGGGAGCTGCTGGAGCAAGGCCAGCGCAGAGCCACAAGGATGCTCAGGGGATGGAGCATCTCCCTGGTGAGGAAAGGCTGAGAGACCTGGGCTTGTTCAGCCTGGAGAAGAGAAGGCTGAGGGGGATCTCCTCAGTGCTTATCAGTATCTGAAGGGCGGGTGTCAGGAGGGCGGGACTGGGCTCTGCTCAGCGGTGCCCGACGACAGGACAAGGAGCAACGGGCACAAGCTGGAACACGGGAAGTTCCACTGAAATCTGAGGCAAAACCCCTTTGCTGTGCGGGTGCCAGAGCAGCAGCCCAGGCTGCCCAGAGAGGCTGTGGAGTCTCCTTCCCTGGAGCCATTCCCACCCCGCCTGGACGCGGTCCTGTGCCCCTGCTCTGGGGGTGCTGCTCACGCAGGGGCTGGACGGGGGGAGCTCCAGAGGTCCCTTCCAACCCCTGCTACTCTGGGATTCTGTGACCAATCAGTTTTATGGCTTTACATTACTATTAAGGCACTGGTTTACCACTTTAGTTGTGGAGTGTTGCCAGAGGCTATAGAGGAGACTGGAAATGGATTTAGAAAAATAACTGACAAGTTCAGGGCTGAGAGTTTCTATCAGTGACAAGAAGCCTGAGGGTCCAGATACAGCTTCTAGAAACCCCTCAGCTGCTGATTCCTGCAGTGTATATCAGGGAAATAAACATCCTATAAGAAGTTTTCCTTAAGGAAAGAGTAAGTAAAAATTTGCCACTAAAAAGTGAAGGTCAGATAAATCCATAGTCAGACCCTGAGTATCTGTTCTTGTATTTGCTGCATCCTTTGTATACCTGTACTGGGCTTGTAGCAGGACAGAGCTCAACTAGCTGCATTTATTTCTGTACGTTTTGAATTCCTGGTAGTATTAATTAATATAATAATTACTAATTAATGAATTAAGATAATTAATAATTAAGATAAATAATAATTAATTAAGATAATGACTGTACACTAATTTAGGTTATCCTATTAAAACCAGTTACAATGGTTTCAAAGGTACCCCATGATATTGTTACTTTATATTGCCTCTTCACTTAAAAGCTGACTGACCATTGGAGAATGGGCAGCAGTATTCTGTCAAATGTGGCTGCTACGCTCTTGTTCTGCATTATTATGCTTTGCAAGGGATTATTGTGCCTTTCCATGCCAGAGTAATGGCTTGGAGCATAGTAGGCATGTCCCGTTCGTGTCACAGGGCTGGTTATTCCTGCAGCAGATGCAAGAGAAATTCAAGGGTTGCTTCAAAGATACTACCTTTTCATTGCTTGCCACAAACTCTTTTTTCCATTTCTTATGAACTTCCTCACCAAAGGACAGGGCTAACAAGAAGTGATTGCAGTCCTGCTGTTCCTCACTGGCCTGCTAAAGGGGGCTGCCATGAAGCAGAGTAACTCCTCTTGATTCAAATCATGGAGCCATGGGATGATCTTTGTGCAGAGTGAAACAAAGAGTTAGAGAATGTGTACCTCAAAGAGATGTATTGCCTCTGCAGTGACCTCTCCTTAGCAATGGAACATAAAAAAACATTATTTAGCCCTAATCAACACCCTTTCATTAGTCTAACAAACTCTTCTCAGGAACTGTAACTCTGATTTGGCTGTTAAAAGTAGAACTGAAAGATTGGTCTCAAAAAATGGTCTAAAACTATTATGATAAGAGTCAGAATTTTCTTTTTTTTTGCAGCTCAGGGAGGAGCTTGATCATTAACTGATTCCTTCAGTCTTTGTGAAATGTCATGGCTGGCTATGAGATCCCCTCCCATCATTACGTCTTCTCTATAGAAGCACGTTAACGGATGTATTTTCAAAGCATTATTCAGGGATTCAACCCCATGACTTGTGCTAATAACAGCAGGAAATTCACAGCTGTATCTCCACCTACTGCTTTAAGGAACTTGCCTTTTACTATCCCAGGGTTATCTTTTGAAAAATAACACTTATTTTAAATTGTTCAAATTACTTTCTTTAAACTATAGCTGCTTTGTCAAGGAAAGGGTAAGCCTACTCTTTTTGTATGCCTCCACTTGGATGAGCAATGACTGTGAAATACCACTTACAGCAATGCCAGTTTTAAAACTTGCATCCATGTATTAACTAGATGTTCTTGGCTGAATGTATCTTATTATAGTTTTTAACAGGCCACAGAAAATAGATAATTGGGAAATGAAAATGAAAGATTGCTAGACCTTTGTGTAATTAAGCAAAATAAGAAAGGTGGCTTTACAGACACGTTTACAAAACCTCATGCAAGGAGAGGAGAAGAGTCGCAGTGAAAGAACTTTATACATTTAATGGTTTCTATTGGTTAGGTTTTGTAAATCATTTGGAAACTTTCTTGGCCAGAACCTGTTGGACACGTGCCTTGACAGTGAAGCTTAAACTGTGGAAAGGTAGAGGGGAAGACATACAGGAGGAAGGAAGTGAGGAAGAGTGTTAGGTTTGTTCAGCAGGATTACGCAGGGTAAAGATATAAGTGGCTGTAGGAGGCCAAAGTCTGTCTTACCCAATACTTTATCCCTGGCTATGGCCAGTGGTTGAAGTCTATAAGATAATGTGAAAACCTGTCAATGATGCACTATTCAGACTTTCACTGTCCCCAAGCCTCCAGCAGTTTGAAGCTCAGGGTCTTCCTGAACCAGAGGTGATATTTTGGGTTTTTGTAATCCACATTAGGTTGCTTTTCTGTTGATATACTCAGGTAGTTTTGAACCTCTGTTAGCTTTATGGCATTTGCAGTGTCCTGTAGCAGGGAATTCCATACTTGACAGTGATCAAGGAGGGAAGCCTGGTTTGTTTGGTTTTGAGTTTACCTTTTGCTAAATTCTTTAGAACGGAAAGGTTTAGGTTGGAAGGGACCTTTAGAGGCCATCTAGTCCAACTGCCCTGCAGTGAGCAGGGACATCTTCAACTAGACCAGGTTGCTCAGAGCCCCGTCCAACCTGACCTCAAACGTTTCCAGGGATGGGGCATCGACCACCTCTCTGGGCAACCTGGGCCAGTGTCTCACCACCTTCATTGTAAAAAATTTCTCCCTTCTATCCAGTCTAAACCTACCCTCCTTTAGTTTAAGACTGCTACCCCTTGTCCTGTCACTACAGGCCTTGCTGAAGACATCATCCCCATCTTTCCTATAGTCCCCCTTTAAGCACTGGAAGGCCGCACTAAGGTCTCCCGGCAGCCTTCTCTTCTCTTCTCCAGGCTGAACAGCCCCAGCTCTCTCAGCCTGTCTCCGTAGCAGAGGTGCTCCAGCCCCTGATCACCTCCGTGGCCTCCTCTGGACCCGCTCCAGCAGGTCCATGTCCTGTCTGTGCTGGGGGCTCCAGAGCTGGACGCGGCGCTGCAGGGGGGTCTCACCCGAGCGGAGCAGAGGGGCAGAATCCCCTCCCTCGCCCTGCTGCCCACGCTGCTGGGGATGCAGCCCAGGGCACGGCTGGCTTTCTGGGCTGTGAGCGCACATTGTTCTGATTACTGAAAGGTACTAAGAGGTGGTAGTGACTTTGAGTCCTTAATCATGTATGTAGAGTTAGGATTGCTTCCTGCCATGTGTATGACTTCACGTTTCATTACATATAATTTAATTTCTTAAATGTTTCCATATTTGTTCAGTCTTGGAAGGTCCTTTTGCAACATTTGGTCTTTATCTTTAATATCCCAGATAGCTTTGTATCATTGCCAGATTTCACCATTATTCATCTGGTTTTCAAATCACTTATGAGTATGCTGAACAGTGTGCACCCAAGGTTGACAGCACACTGTATCCTGAAGAGAACCAAGCCATGGAAAGAAATGGACACCAAATAGCCATTGCAATCAAGGAGGAGTTGGTGGGTGCAAAGCAGGATAGTAAAAGCAATATAGGGCCTGGGTACCTGTGACATGGGACCTCGTAGGTGCCAGCAACTCTAATGGTGGAATAGAGGTGGCCATGGGAATGGCTCAAAAGAGTGTCTTCATGGCCCTGCACCTCTCTTCCAAACCAGCAGCAAATGCCAAGCAAATCTCTTGTCTCAAGTACCTTAAGACAACAGTTCCCAAACTAGAGGCTGCAACGTTAATGAGGTTGTGGATGTTTTGAGGTGTTGGTGATGATGTTGAAAGACCTTTTGTTGCTTCATTGTCTGTTTTCAGGGTAAGAACTGTAGCTTTTCTTTTGCTTGGAGCATTGCCATTACTCCTAGATAGATGACTGGTACGTTGGGGCAATACCTCTCCTCTCTTATCCAGAGATAAGAGAGCTGCCTGTGCTGGCGGTGGAGGTGGTCACCATCTGAGTTAGCTGTATCATTGCTCCCTTGTTCAGAGCTCCTGCTTGACAACCTGCTCCCCTATATCCTCACCCATCCTGATCAGCTCTTCACAATGTGTGCAGCAAATTAGGGAAGTGAGAGGTGAGCAGGAGTGAAAGGTCAGGGCTCACAAATCTCTCTGAACAATCTGTGTTAATTTGTCATGTGTGGGCATTGTAGTAAAGACAACAATGAGATTTATTACCAGAAGTAATAGAAACTTCAGAAGCACAATCCAAAATTGTTTCTAATATACTTCCAGATTAGATACAATCAGAACTGGAATGCAGCCTGTGTCGATATGTCATTTTGTGAATAAGAAAAAAAAATCTTGAATACAAATGCTGCTTATGGATGAACTGTTACCACGCACTAGACTTTAGAAGCAGATCATTTGGACCTCAGGCAATTTATGGTTTGTGTACCTACCAAAATCTTCATCTTTAAATGCTAGTGACAGAAGATAGATGTTTGTACACAGCAGCTCTTTTCCCTAAATTACCTTCCACACAGTTTGACTGAATAAGTCAAAACGTATTCTCCTCTAAATTTCAAATGCAGGACACTATTGTATAATAGATTTTGCTCTCTGGTCAGAGTAGGAGAAAGTCATGTCCTTTTCCAGGGGAGCTTCTGCAGGGGAATAGCTAAACAGCGCATGTGTTCAGTGCTGTCAGTCTTTCACTTGCAGTATGTTGTTGACTTCTGGGAGGTCTCCGAACTGCATCAGGTTGGATAACTTGTGGAATAGGACCTGAATATAACATCAAAAAATGTCCTGAGGACAAGTACTTCGATTCTGCTTTTCCTGTGATAGAAGCACAGTGTGCCTGCAGATACCTAAAGATGGCTTTCTTTGTACCTGTCTCTACCTTCCTTGCTCAAAAATGACAGTGTTCTTTATTGATAAAGTGTTAGTCTGTGTTTTTGTCAATTTTGTTTTAAATTATGAATTTGCCTGAAATACACAGCTATAAATATGTCTCTTCTCCGGGTTATAGACAAAATGTATCACAGAAATATGAGTCCCTGCTCCTAATTTAGCAGTAGTGGCTTGTTACTAATTTCAGAGATCAGCAGTAGAATCTGTAGGGGACTATTGCACAAACACCCTGCAAATTCCGTATGCCTTACATAAATTTGCCAAATCCAACTAAACAGAAATATACCGTTTGCCTTTGTTATGGTCACATCTGTATGTATCTGTTTGTGTTGCAGCTATTTGATCATTTATATTATAATTATGCATGTATGGTAATGTTAATAATCTGTGTCACAGATTAAAGCCTTTCAGCAATGCTAGTCAGCCTTTTTACTGTGCAGCTGCAGTCAGAGGTTGCAGCTGATGGGAGAATTTGGTTCGTGTCAGTTACCACTGAAACCTGCCTGGGACTTTGTGTCTTACTGCATTATGTTCATGCACTTTTTGAACTGTATTGGAGAAAATAGTGAAGTTACTCATTATTAAGGCACTGAAATATAGTTCAGAGATTGTTGTTTGAGTCTCCATGATAATCACAGGGTGTTTATATGTGCCATCTAAAGGTCTTTTGCAGTAAGGATTTAAGTTAACAGAAGAAAGGAATATGTAAATCAGCTGTATAGCAAAATGAGAAATCAAACCTATGCCCAGTTGTTGAAGATGCTTGTAAACAACATGACTATGACTGAAGGAATGACAGACAATTAGTGCCCAGCAAAAAGGAGTCAGTGTATTAAGAATAACTTTGCTGTTAAGCTAGAGAGGTCACAAGTTGATCATGCTGTATTCATTAATTTTCCAGTTTCTCCTTATAGGGCAATACTCAGTTTTTAAGGTAAAACAAGATATGAAAGTTTCTGGTAGGAAAAAGTCTTTTTCAGTGTGTATAGTAATAGGGTGGTTCTCTATTGTAGGCACTCTTTAAATGTGACCAGGTAGCCTGCCTCACTGCTGACTCACATTTCTCTCATCTTCTTGTAAAAGGTACAGTAATTGGCAAAGTTACTTTCAGAAAAGTGTTTGGTGTAGTTGTTCCTTCTGGTGGTAGCAGTAGCTGGAAAGCAGGGATTGCCATCATCAGATGGACAAAAGCTTTTGGGCCCTGGACTGTAATCTACCTGTTTCATGGTCGTGTTGTTTGAGCTATGGTACTAAGAGGAGGAACTCGTGGCAGGGGGGTGGATATTAACAACAGGTGACATTTCATTTGAAATACCTTTTTCCTCAGCTTTCATTTGTAGTTTCTTGTTTGGCTGCCACCCCATTGTAAATTTGCCTTTCCCACCTTCTGACTCAGGACAATGCCAAGTGTTCCAGTAGTTTCCTGCAAAGCTTCTGGTTACTGCCTTGCTCCCTTTAACTGGGAACATCTTCTGCAAATTTCAGGCAGAATAGGTGGAGGAAAGAGGCTGCTGCTGAGGATGCAACAGTGCCACTGTGAAGGACAGTGATATAAGACTGCAACAGAGTGCAAATTTAACCGTTTTTCTGCTTTGTCCTGATTGAAGCAAGGTGAGGAGGGGGATCGGATCAAACAGAATTTGTTCATACATCCTTTGCACTGATGTCTGATGGAGTAGCACAGATATGCTGAGAGATGTTTGAGGAAAAAACCTTGTAGCTTCATCTTCTTTTGTGCATTATTGGAAATGCGAGTATTTGAAAGAGCCTCTTGAGAAACATCATTTTTGTGAGAGACCCAGGAAAACAACGGTCAGATAATCCTATTCACCATATTTCAGACAACACAAACAATACATTGCAAGATACCACAGCAGTATTCATATTGTATTAGTTATTCATTAGTTAGGATTTAGAAATGATGAGGAGCTGTGCCCTGGAACGAGTCCATTTCAGTCATTCATGGGATCTGGATTTACATTCTTGTGTCAGTCAGGATAGGACTGCCTTAATTTGGATGCACTGATTTCTATCTTGATGTACAGCAGCATCCTACTCTCCTGCAGTTCTCTGTTGGAAAGGACTGGTGGGAGCAGAACACTCCAAGTTACACCAATTGCTTTTGAAAGCATAGTGGTATATAACTACCTCTTGGGAATCCACAGGAAAAAGAGATAAAGTGCAACAGCATTCTGGCTTACTCTCTTTTTTTTGCCTCCCCTCCTTGGCAGCTATTTAGCATCTCCATTGCTGTATGGTTCTGTAGCCAGGGCTTTGGTTAGAGATCCAGGTATGGAAGGGCGTTAATAGTGCTCAGACAGGGAGTAATTTGTATGTACATTTCACAAAAGAATTGCTGTGGGATTTCACCGGACACAAGTTCAACATTTCCTATTGTGAGCACGGACAATACTGTGCTGCAGGAGTAGGATTGTTTCAGGAGTGGATCTTGCAGTGCTGCTAATTTTTCACCTTTGTGCGCTCAGTCCAGTTGTACTAGCAGTGTCTCTGCCATTTACATTAGTGTAAAGCATACTGGGGTGGACAAGGTACCAGCTTTCAAATAACTCCACAATACAAGTGCAAGGGGAGATTTTTAGAAACATGTTCTACTAATGCAGCCTCAGAGTCCCTAAACCTTTCTCAAAAAAAATTCAGAGTACAGCACAGTTTAAGGACATTGTCAGTTCTTCATATTAATTGTAGGGAGTTTCTGCAATGGCTCAAAGATATGAAAGATTTTATCGGCTTCTTAGGATAGCTGTGCATAATGTGACATTTAGCTGTCTTTTTATGGAGATATGATGCAGTTTTTCTCCAAGTTCTCGTTCTTGTGCAGGACTTTTAAATACTAAATTCAAAAGATCCACACATACTAATTTTTTTTAAATGCAGAGTTGGAGTACTCAGATTTCCTAAACTCAGTCATTTCAGTACTCCCCAGCTACTGAAGTTTGAATTCCAGTTACTTAGTGCTTGTGATCTTCTATCAAACTATTGTAAGATACTTTTTGTGCCTTTCTTCCTTCCTCCTTCCCTCTATCTCTCCTTTCAGTGCAGTGGAGGGCTGTGACCACATTACCATTAAAAACTGTAAGAGATTGCATTATAGAAGAGAACAATTCAACATGAAATACTGTACAGTAAAACACTTTTTATCAGCTCCTACTATGAAGTAATGTCCACTTCTAAATAATTGCGGCAAAAATAGGAGTAATTCTAAACTGTCTTAATTTTTAACTATGCCTAAATTTCAGTAAGGTTTAATTGGAGAAGCATGACACACCTGAGTTCTGTTATGTTTGGGAGTAATTTGTTCTAAATTTCAGAGACTGTTTTCAGTTTGATGCAGAAATTATTTCTTCTATAAAATCTTGATACTTTTGGGGAGATCTTGATACCCTTGTGTGTTGATACCTTCAGAACCAATAGGACATCCTTTATTCTTAGCATGGAAAAAAAGCCAAATCTCCCTCAAATTACTAAGTTCTTTTTTGTTTTCCAGGGTTTCAAGCAGCACTTCAGCATTTGATAGTTTCACATGGAGGTGTCTAGGAGGGAGGTGGATGTCAGAAAATAATTTCCCACTCCTTTAGAGGTTTCTTAGTAAAACTGAGCCTTGGAGTCTTGGTCCATAATTTTTTTCTTTTTCTTTTTTTAAACTTTGTGTGGAGACTCTCAGCTGTGAGGGGTCTCTTCAGTTCTCTATGAAACTCATCAGGGATGCGATGTGATGATATAAAGCCCCGGTGCTACCACATGGTGTGTCACATTGGTTCAGCACATGTGAGTCAACTTGTGCCAACACAGTGCATACTTGCCATGTTTTCCAGTAATGAATTGCTACTGGAAACAGCATTCTTGCTAGTAGGTAGGGAGCCCTTTCCAGTGGAAAAGGAGGAGAGCAGTCTTTCTCTTCCTTCCCTGTTCTATGGGAGAACAAGTTCTTTGCTTCTCACTGTGTCAGTTAGCAGTCACGAGAATGGCAGTGTGAATCCTTTCATGAGGAACTCTTACAATTTTCTGCCAGGACAGAACATTGTACTAATAGATTGCCAGTAGATCCCAACTGATCAGTACTTCACAGTGAGCATGGCCTTTGTAATTGTAATGCATCACGCTTTTATCTTGGGCATAATGTATGTCACTCATAACACTTTGAATATTGCAGCTGATCCTCTTG
>VZTV01047149.1:0-23890 GCA_013400875.1 Anhinga rufa
CTTTTATTTTTGGTCACAACAACAAAATACCTGGGAAATTCCAATTAATTAGCATGCTTTGGGCTAATGAAAGAATAAAATTGAAAGAAAAATGTCTAAAGCTTTGAGAGGAGTGGAAGCATGTGGTGACAATACAGATTTTAAATACTTGTGGTTGTTTGTATAATTTTCCAAGAGTTTGCCTCTCATTGACTTGAAGAGATAAGAGTGGAAGGACAAGTTGGAAGGTTTTGTTTGCACCATGATGTAATAAAATTTCAGCTTTCAAGGAATCTAAATAGGCTGCAACATAAAGAATGCTGTTAGTGGCATCCCCTAAAAGTCAGTTTAAATAAGAACCACCACATTTCACTATTGCAGTGCACCTTACTTACCATGTATTTCACAGAACAAGATTGCATGTGAAGATAGTAGTAGAAATTTCCAGAGAAGTTGTGGTAATCATGCAGGTGGACTGTAAGGAGTAGTTTCTCAGTCTGGAAAATAGTCTTCTAAACTTCTCTGAGGTAATCTTATATCCTGAATTGAGAATATTCGTACTCTGCGTAAGTAAGTAAACCTTTATAGTAGAAAAATGTTCTCCTAACCACAGAAGTTTCTTTTTAGGAGTTGCACTTGGCTTTTGGCCTCTTTATCTTTGCAACTCTTAGTTTCATTGGTCTTTATGCTTCCTTAAGGACATGACTTTCTGACTTTCTGAACTTAAGGATTTTTGACAAACTGACACAACTACTAAATCCAAGGTATGTTTGAGCTGATTGTTGTGAAGGTAGAACAACCAGAGATCAGTGCTGTAATGTTTTTAATGATGGAAATAACCTGTGTCAAAACCACTTTCTTTTTCTTGACAAAGTACTTTTGTTTCAGGAAAAAAAATAATCTTTCCATTGTGCATGGAATGAGATTTGCATAATTCTTTGAGATACTGCTACTATAGCAATTCAGACTTTGATAGTGTCAGATAGACATGCTTGAAATGTATATATCAGTTAAAATGATTATCACTTGAAAAGACAATCTTATTTTTACGGAAAAGTTTTTTGAGGTGATAAAATGTATTGATATTTAATGAAGCATGAAACTTTTAAATGAACCATGAAAGCAATAGTTAAACTAATTAACTGAGTATAAAGCCTCTTAGAATACATGTTATGTGGGCTGTATGCTTGTTATTTCTGCCTGGTTAAACTGACAGCTAGGATAATGTTCTCATGTTATCTTTTAGGAGAAACAACCTTAAACAGTATATTGTGTTCAGTGCAAGGAAGAAGAGAAAATTGTACTGCTCAGAAACTCAGGGACAATGCAGTTTTAAAAATTACCCTTTAATATCCTTGGACAATGAACTTTATCTGGGAAACAAAAATGTACTGAATGTGATTACAAGTCACTTAAATTCCTGCCTGCATACTGCAAGAACCAGTTTCTGCAGTTCTTTCCATGTTAACATTTGCCACCTGTTCTTAATTAGTATCACTATTCAACAGGTTGGCATTTATACTTTTCTCCTGCTCGTGCATTTTGATCTCTTAAAGAAAGAAAGATGCTTTTCTGAGAAGCAGCGGCCCAATCCCTTGGGTTATCTGTAAAGATTTAGAAAAACAGCCTCACATGGGATTACAGTTTAACATTGAACAAAGCCTTTATTGCATGCTTTTGTGCTGAACAGATGTCTCCTGCTGGATCATGACATGTAACACAGTCCGGCACTGATGTGTTATGGTGCAAAAACTGAGACCTGGCCCATACTGGAGGTAGAAAGCAACCTCCTTGCTCTTCTATCCTCTTCTCAGGACTCCTGCACAGCTGGCAGCAGATTTTACTAGGGGAAAGTTGTCATAGAACACTGGAGCTAAGGCAGCTTAAACCTGCTGAAAGTCTGTCCCCTTACTCTTGGTGGTCTGCTGGATGGAGCTAGCATCCCCATATCTAAGTGGGTAAGGGAGACAGAAGATCTTCCCTTTGCCTGAGGCCTGGAGGAAGGAAGGTGTCTGCTTCTTTCTTCCCAGCATTACTCACTGCCCATAAAACCAAGCTGACAGGAGAAGTGAGTATACGGTATGCACAAGGAAGGCTGCCTCTTTGTTAGATGGTAGTCTAATGAACATAGCAAGAAATCAGAAATACTGCGTGAACAGGGGATACATTGCTATGCTGCCTTGCTTCAGTACATGAAATGATAGTCTTTTCAGTAATGGATCCACATGTGCCCATGGTTACAGATAGCAAAGCTCCTACATGGTATTTTCCAAAACACTAAGGATATTGAGATAACAGAGATTATCTGATCTGAGCACTTTTTAATTAAAATTGAGGAAAAAAGCTTCAGGAATTACTGGAAAAAATGCTAAGTATGTATTTCTAATGTGAAGAAAAGCACAAATGTGCAGTGAAGGTTGAGCAGTGCCAGAAGTTGTTGTGGGAGATGAAATGTTACAGACTCCAGAGAATTATTTTTCTAAAGTGTTTTCTTATTGCCCCTCCATAGTTGGCTGTTCTGTGTTGCAATCAGGTAGTATCAGCAAAGAAGTATGCCAACAACATAGCCGGAATCGATCCACTTATTTTGCAGTTGAGCGCAACACTGCTGAATGGGCAAAGTGTTTCCCTATAGATTCATTTGAGTCCTACCATTCATAATGTATGAGGAAGTTTTAACAATATTATTTTTTGGTTTGCCCTTCAAGTAATGCCAGTTGCAGGTCAGTTGACACAACAGCCTGTGCTCTCACACCTATACAGATGTATGCTCTGTGTTTATTTAGGTCAGATTCAAACAGTTATTTCCCCATGGTACTGGAACTGGAAGGTATTATTTGTAATTCCAATATAATTCTCTTTTGTTCTTTCATATATCTGTATATTTGTATTTTGATTGTAATAATAGTTTTCTCTCTGTCTGTATTGTAATGGTAATTTAAGGAGGTGGCCAATACTGAAATTTAAACCATGAAACTTTTTTTCACCTGATATTATTAACCATTAGATTAATATGCCAGTGGAGTAATATATTACATTACTAGTGGAATTTCTCTTGATTCATACCAGTTATTTGAGAAGAATATGAGGCTTGCACAATGTATTAATTTTTCAGAAATACAAACGAAATGATCAGGCTAAGTTTTGTAGATAGAAACTTACTGGAAGCTGGTATGAGTAACTAATACTATAGAGAAGTGGTAGCATAAACCAAAGATGTAAAACTGTATGTTTTCTGCAACAGAAGAGCACATACTATATACTATCCTAAAAAGAACAAAAGGAGAAGTAATCTAATGTCACTGATAACAAATAAGGGGTTACCCATGGCAGCTAAAACATCTATATTTTCATTCAGTTAAACATTTACTGGTCTGTGCAGTAGTTATCAGTTAACTTCTTAATTTTATGCAAAATAAGAAAACAAAGTAGCTTTCAAATTAGCTTTTTAGTAAGCGGGAGGCCTTCCTGATACAAAGAAAACTGATTCAAAATTAATATGAAATATTATAAATGACTGCAGATCTAATTGAAAATCCTTGTTAAAACAGTGTGCATTTTCTCCTGGAAGTTTCCTGAAGCGGACTGTTTCATAATATATTCTTAGTTTAGTCATTACAAGACCACTGTTTTCATTTGTTTAAATTTAGTGGTTAAAGTGTTCCATAGAAGTAGGTGATCTCATTGCTGTCTGCTTTAAACCAGCTAAGTTAATCACCTGTGAGATATTGTTTTCACCAGTCAGTTCTGGATAATTTTTTACCTTGGTTCCACTTGAAGGGAGGCATTGTTTTTCATTGTGCTTTGTCAGTCTCTTTTGTCTCACAGTAGAGTTGCTGAAAGTACATGCTTGATTACTTCATACAATGAATGGCAAATAGCATTGGAAATTAGTGCAAGCTAATTTACCAAGTGCACTCTGGTACTGAAGAAACTGCCTTTCCAAAATTCAAAGCATGGAGGGCTTTTAAAGTGCATATAGAATATTTTTTCATAATACAATGTGGTCATATAATTCTGTTTAGTGTATTTCCTCTAGATTATTTTTCTTGATTGTAAAGATTAAGTCTCTGCACACAGTTAAGAACATGGGAGTTGCCAATACTAGTCAGATTAATGGCCTGTCTAACTCGCTGTTCAGTCTGGACACTGCCAGAGGCTTTGGAGAAAATTTTTTACTAGCAAGACATTGCTAATTTTAAGTGTTAGGAAAATAATGAGCTAAGGTCATAACCATGAGGTTAAAACCAGTGAGGTTTTAGGATCTCAATTTCAGAATTTTCTCAATAATTACAAAGCTTTGATTTTTTTTTAGTTTTATTTTTGAAGAAAGTAAAGGCCAAGGATCAGTTTCACTTATACGTAGTGTCTGTGCAGTGTAGTGTAGTTGAGAAACTTTTATATTTCATAAGACTTGCAATAAAAATAATAATTTGGCAATTTTTTGAGCCAAGTTTAGTAATTTACTTGTACCCTGGAAAATTCCAGATTGTATGCCATACAAAAATTGCTTGTACCTAATGTAATTTTCACTCATTTTTTGTGTAGTTCACCTACAGGCCACAAGGTCTCCCAAAAAAGACTTGCGCTCAGAGGATGATACGAGTGTGAAGAAGCCCAGATTCCCAAATAGACAAAAATTTTGGCCGATCCCGTGCTAATAGAGGCAAGTGGCAATCTCCCCCCTATTCTGCCTTTTTTCCTCCCCTTTGAAGCTCCAGTTTAACACTCTTAAAGAGCGTTTCAAGGGGTCTGATATCCACTGCCCTGTGGCTGGTGTCTCTGTCTATGTAGTTGGCATGCAATAGTGCCTCTTAGCTGGCTGTAGAAACAATAGAAAAGTGGCCATTGCATTTAAGGACAAAGGGACAAGTGCTAGCTCTGTAGTAGTCATTAATAATATGACTAAAATTGGTTGAGGAGAAGCCTGAAAGGTTTAGCAGCCCCAAGGTGAGAGAGATTGGGGTATTTTCCATCTGGAAACAAGGCTTCCAAGCAAACCTTTGAGCTTGTACAGTCAGCAGCTACTGCGAAGTCCTTCCAACTAAGGTGCCAAAAACCCTGCAGATATGGTGACACACAGGAAAGATGTACGTGGTAGCTGGGGACTGCAACATCCAGAAGATTCACCATGCTGTGGAAAAAGACCAAATTTGGTCTGAAAGGGCCTTGGTGACTTATGTCTAGTCCACATGAAGGATAAATTGACACAGTCTTACTTATTGCTTTGGTCTCTGTCCTTTTTAGTATTTATTGTCTTACAATATGCTTTTTTGGATGTACCCTTTTCTCCCCATTTTGGTCAATACAGAATCCACATAATACTGGAAGCCAATTACAGGGGAAACATTAAAACTGACTGTTTCCAAAGCTCTTAATTACATTAACAGACAGGAAATCCCCTAGGGAAATTACCTTTTGCTCCTTTGTTGCAATTCTTTTATTTCTAGCTGTTATTCTAATAGTAACAACAGGACAGATTTTCAGATAATTGTAATAGCTTTCTTTCATTAATTCAGATTAATTCAGTTATTGCAGAATTTATTGATAGATGATTGAATTTGATCTGGTGTTGTATATTTGGTATGTTGTTGTTTCAGAACAGTAAGCAATTAAAACTGGTTTTGCTGTTATATGTTTTTGTTGTATTGTCATTTATACATGGAAAGCATAGTTTACAATTCCAAAGGTTTGGTGAAGCAGTTTCATTTTATATTAAATAATTCTGAGTCACTTGGCAGAATTAACAAGTTAGTACTCTTGACCAGCGGAGAGCTACAAAGATGATCAAGGGACTGCAGCATCTCTCTTATGAGGAAAGGCCGAGAGACCTGGGTTTGTTCAGCCTGGAGAAGAGAAGACTGAGGGGGGAAACTCATCAATACTTATAAATATCTGAAGGTCGTGTGTCAGGAGGATGGGACTGGACTCTTTTCAATGGCACCCAATGACAGGACAAGGGGCAATGGGCACAAGTTGGAACACAGGAAGTTCCACTTAAATATGAGGAAAAACTTCTTTCCTGTGCGGGTGCCAGAGCAGTGGCACAGGCTGCCCAGAGAGGCTGTGGAGTCTCCTTCCCTGGAGACATTCAAACCCCGCCTGGACGCGGTCCTGTGCCCCCTGCTCTAGGTGTGCCTGCTCACGCAGGAGAGTTGGACAAGATGATCTCCAGAGGTCCCTTCCAACCCCTACCCTTCTGTGACTTGGAGAAGCAGACAAAGAAATTGGTTGGTTTTCAGTCAATATCTGTTAAAAGAAAATGTGTTTAAATGAAATAATTTCATATTGGACTCTGCCTCCACAAAGTATGACAGTGATATAAATTAAGAGAATCTCATCTGAAATGCAGTGTACCTAAATTAAAGTAGTTGTATTTTTCTGTATTCTTTGAATGTTCTTCAGAAGATTGCAGTGAAATATTTTTGCTTGTCAAGGATGAGTGAGGCTTAACTATTAACCATCTATAGAGAATAAACAGGGAAAATAGTCAAGCTAATGAATGAGGAAGTGAATGGATTAAAATATTTCCATAAAATATTTTTACTGTTTATACTTGTTAACTATTACTGTTAGTTTTTGATAAAGAGCAGTTTTGATATATATGTAGTATGTTTATTTGGAATAAATGGCATCCTAATCAACCATAACTCTTTCTGTGAGCCAGCTCAGGACTGATCCTACCTTGTCAACTATTGTTGCTTTTATTGGACTATTTCCTGATTTATATCTTAGCATATGAGAAAAGAAATTGCTTCTCTTGCTCATTTAAAATATTAGGTCCACAGATTTTTCTTAGAATCTACAGCCTCATTCAAAACACACTGATGCCCTTCAAAGAGGTTCTCATTTGTTGCAGGTGATGTGGATTCAAGACATTAAGGAATTTCTGTTTGTCTTTTCATTGTCCTGAAATTTACAGGCTTTGGGTCAACGATATAGCAAACTGGACTGAGGACTCGACTCCTCTTGCACTGTGGGTATATGATGGCAAATGCTGATGTGGGACGTAGTCATTCTGCCAGTTCACATTTATTCAGCGCTTTCAAACACATTTTCTGACAGCTTGCCTTATAGCAGCACGCTTGTGCCAGGTCAGATGTCCATGTTGCACCCATTTAACTTTAACAGTCTGTACTCCTGCAGCTGGCTCAAAGTTAGCATAAGCTTCCTATCTTGTATTCTGATTTAGCTCAACAGACGTGATTGTATGTTTATGCCTGATTCAGGTCAAATTAATACTGCTCAGTGACCTGCAGGGCACAGATGAGGTATTAATGATGGACTCTGGGCACATCTATACCTGTATGAAACAGTGGATAAAATGTTATGACTTTGCTTTTCATAGCAGTAGTCTTTTACTTTGCAGTCTCTTTTGACAATGGGAGCTGGTGATAGATTCTCTCTCCCCCTGGCCTTTTAAGCTGAAGAATTGTCATTTTCCCCATAACAGCAAGTGTTTATCAATGATAAAAAAACCAAAACCTTTTCCTTCCAGTTCTGCATCAGACAAATGCTCAGGCAAATGTTTACCAGGACCGGAGTCTTGTGTTACTTTTGTCTGTCATCCCAGTAATACAATCTCTCCGAAGTACTCCTTTTCTCACTTCTTCCTTTCAGTGACCAGTGACCAGACTGTCTTTGGCCTTATCCTTACACAACAAATTTTCTTAGCTGTTCTTGGCATCACTGAGGTGCTGTTTATGCACAGATAATAAGAGCAGACCCTATAATTGAAAGGGAAACCAGGGTGTATTGAGGATGCAACATTACATATTTAACAGTACTGGTTTGACCCTATTCCCTTTTCTGGTTTTGCTTCTGCATTTTTTTTTTTCTGACACATAACTTTCAAGCAGCTCATGTTTAATCATGTATAAATAACAATTTCACTGTATGGTTGCAGATTGTTATTTGAGCCGACATACAGCCTGTCCCTAAATTAAAATCTTGCAAGTGCACAGCCCTTGATTTCCTGGATATGATAAAGTAGATGTTATTGTTACCATTGAAATTTGGTGAAAGTGCCTTCGAGTGAAGGGCATTATGATGTCATCCAGGGAAGAATCAGTATATGTTTTGTACATTTTTGTTGTAAAGCTGCTTTTTTCAATGCTAAATAATAGGTTTACATCTTTTTAGGTAGTTGATATATGTAGGCTCTACAGGCATTACAACTGTGTTTCCAAACCAGTTGGATTTCTTATGTTATTATAGCATGCTTCCCTGTCTTTTTTTATCCTTTGGTGCAGAAAGCCTTTGGTTCTACATACTAAACACACTTTTCTAAAAAACAGCTAACAACATATGTAATATACACATACATACAGGCATATTATGTAGTATTGTGTATTTTACGTGATGTGAATGTGTCATGTAAACCCCACCTAGCCTTTTGCTAAGAGGAGTAGCATTCATATTATTACCATGGGCAACTTAGCTTTTTTGCCTAATTTTTGCTGGCTGGTTCCATTTTAGCACTCTGTAACATTATAAAAGCAACTGCTGAGTAGCACACTGATTCAGCTTTAGTGAGTTCAAAATACAAACTGCTTCACAGGAAAGAAAATAAAATGCCTTCTCTTATTCTTTTGATTTAATTGGACATCTTTAGTAAGAGCAGACAGTAATCCTACAAAGCTTAAAAGCTTTTTTTCTGGTACCCAAATTGTTGTTGAGTGCAGTACAAGGAATTCTCCTTACATGCTTGTCCTCAGAAATTTCCAGTCCTTCTAGCTAAATTTCAGGATAGGTTATTAAATGTTTTCTTCTTTCTGTACTCTTGAGCTTTCAGACAGATGCTATATTCTTCACTTACGTTTTGAAGCAGTAGCAATGAGTAAGTTGTTTTTCTTAAAGGGCTGCCATATTTCATCCCAAGGAATACATTTTGGTGGTGGACCATGCAATCAACTTGTAACATCGGTACATGAATTTACAAAGCACTTTGGATCCCAGTGGACTGAGAATCATGTATGTGCTTCTCCTATCTATGTGAGATGTTACTAATTAGTCAAAGAGAAGAAGAAGAAGAATTTGAAAAGAAGGCACAGACCTCTGAAACAGGAATAAACATATCTATTTGCTCTCTTTTTTTTCTTCTTAAAAAGAGAAAGAAAAGCTATAATTTGGAATTTCTAGGGTGAATTCCAAATTTTTAAGATAATGCTATTTGATCTGGAGGAACTGAAGGATTTGGATTTTTGTCCTATGACTGTGAGGGCTATAAATGCCTTAATGTACTTCTTTGTGAAGTCCACAACCCATTTGAACATCCTTGAGCAAAAACTAGTATGTGAATTGTACAACCAAGACAAAAGTAGATTTAATTTAGAAAATGGTTTAAATCAAAGCACTTTACACTATTTGTCCTGATATTGCTATCCTGCTTTGGGGAGTAGTCTGAACATGGGGAGCAGCTAGAAATGTGAATCATCAATTATTAATTTCCAACTGTGATGAGAATTTGCTAGATATCCAACAACTTTCATATTATGACCTACATTTTAACTTTTTCATCTTGATGTGTTTTAATGCAGGGGATCTTGTAAACCACCATCTGTGACCTAAATCAGAACACAGTACACAGAGCATTTTGCAGTTATGTCCCACTTGCAGTTACCTCTGTAATTATCTTGTGCTACTGTGTAATAGCCATCAGTTAGAGTCATGGCAGCAGTTATTAAGAGCAGATTGTGGCCTTTTAGAGAAAGTCCAGAATGCTTCTCTGCTTGATCCAGCTCAAATTCCCCTCCCTAGACCTCTGAGGAATGTGGGGTTCCAGCTGTAACTCTCTCCTGTGAAACTAGGCAGCCTGGGCACTTTGTCACACCAGATGTATTGCAGGGGTTGCAATTCGCATGCATGCCTGCTGCCCCCTTGCTTTTGGAGGGCTAGTGGTAGGAATGATGGAAGGGCTTGCAATGGCTTGGAGCTGTTGGTTTTGGTAGGATTCAAGGCACAGGGGTGTTCCTGCAGCCTCCTTGGGTTCTCTCTTCCCTCCTTCAGACAAAGGTGTGCTTTTGGATTGGCCATCTGTCAGCTAAGGGCTGCTTTTACTCAGGCTCTTCCAGTGGTGTTTTTTCTGATGTTTATCCATGATGTGTGTTTTTTTTTAGTTTATGTACTTAAGCATTTGTTTTAAACACACACAATTAATAAATTCCTCTTTAGAGTATTGCTTTTTGTGTTTGGAGAAGTTTGCAAAATCCTTGCATTGGTCCCCTGTTTCGTCCTTACCTGAACATACTCAGTTCCAGTCTTACTGTGCAAAGTGATGCGAGTTCTGTGGCCTCATCACAGGTTCATGGGAGATGAATACTAACCTGCCTTGTTTATTTTTAGGAGGTCTGGGTTATGGACCCCAGTGCAAGTCCATTGGAAAAGGCAGCTGCAACAATGTAATAGTCACCAGCAGTCCCATGACCTTTCAACAGCTGGGACCTGTTTCACCTCCTGCTGATCAGGCTTCAACAGCATGCAACCAGATCAGCCCTAGCTTACAGAGGTCTATGGATGCTTCCAGCCTGAGTGCTTCTCCATCAGATACAAGGTCCTGAGTTACTTTTTTATATTCAGTACTTTAAACAGAGGGTATTTTAGTTCTCCTGTAATGTAAATGCAACTTTTCTGATTACTAAAATGGCCTAAAAGATGCTCTGATATGCCACGGGAAATTTAATTCAACACATTTTAATTCACATCAGCTATGATCATACTGTTTGGATCATTCAAATAATGGGTGAAATTTGGCCACCCGTTTTCTATGTTTAATAGTGCTTTTTTGTTAGATAAGGATTTTTATAGTCACTTAACTATGTTTTTATACTAAGGACAGGAAATTTTATGGAGGATGAAAGCAGAAATAGTCCACAGTACATCTTTGGGGCAGTGACCTGTTTTAAGCATACCATAGTGCTAGGAATGCTATCTTGGTGTCTGTCTGGTAACACTGATGTCAGACAAAACAAACTTAAATGCCCTGCTAATGGTCCTCTCTCCTCATCAAATACCTTTGCTTTCAAATTATTTTATTGTTTACATAATTAAGTTAATAAGATCAATTGATCCTTCTCTGCAGTGAGCCAGCAGTTAACTTTGTGTTAGACTTGTGTCCCTGAAACCTGGTTCGTTTTCCTAGCTATGGCGGGTAGTTTAATAAAAACTATGGCCTCTCCCTGTAAACGTTGCCTTTTTATATCACTAAACCACAGATAAATAAAATTTGTTAATTCATTTTTAAATAATTAAATAACTTTTGAGATTATGGCTGTTAGTATTGTTGACAAACATGGATGAACGGAAAATAGTTACCTGATATCCATCATACAGATACATTAAGCACATCCCTGGATATTAGTTAAACATACAGTGAGAAAACATTCTGGTGTGTGATTTCAGAAGCTACTTTTGTAGATGTGGCTCATGCAACAGTTGCCTACTGAGTTGAAATGTGACTGTTCTTATTTACAAAAGGCCACAAGAGTCTTTATTTGCAAAACAATTTATATTTTACTGTATCACCTTATGATAAACCAAGGAACGTTCTTGAAATTATTACAATTGGTATTATGTATCTAGAAGAAAACCTTGCTTTATTCCACTATAAGATAGTTTGTGTAATTTCTGTTACTTCAGTTGTGAAGACTGAGTCCCCTGGGACAATTTACAAAATTAATTATGCTTCCAATGTAAATGTGTCAGGGAAAACCATTCAGTGCTATGATGATGACAAATGATGAATCCAGAGACATGCCTCTGAGGCAGAACAAAACTGATGATATAAAAATATCATTAAGTAATAATTACTTACTTTGTAAGTTTTAGGTGTGCCTGTATGGTTTCAAACACTGTTATTTTTATCTGAATGTGTGGTTGGGGGTACTATGTCACTACTGAGTTATACATTTTTGTTTTTATTTTAAAGAAACATTTACTAAGGGCAAACTGAAGTTGAAACTCTGGCAGCATCAAGGCTCTAGTGTCCCTAGAGTCTCTTAATGATTTATCAATTGAAGAAGTTATAAAATCAGTTTGTCACACAAAGAATGTCCATTTCAGCAATTTTGCCCTCAAATTGACTATTCTAAAGGGCAAAGCAAATTTAAAGTCAGATTTTAATTCACAGATTATTGAAACACTTTTTTTTTAATTGGTCAGCATTAAACTGTATTTGCCTAAACTGGTGGCCCAAACTGACTCCATAACCCTTCACGGGCAGAGTGCCTTCTCTGGATTGTATCTCTCAGGCATCATGAACTGTGCTCTAGTAGCTCAGTCCAAACCAGATTATTTGCTGAACTGACCCAAACCAAAATGACGATTCTGTGATTCTGTGATTTTTACTGATGGAAGAAAGAAAAGTCAGCAAAATTAGATTTTTGCCTCAGATAACATCAGATTTTGATATATGTTTGATATAATCAATATCAATACAATTTATATATTTGATATGAGGGATAAAACCTTCCCCATTTTTTTATGAGTTTATGAGAGTTTCCCAAAAACTTTCTCAGAATATATGGTGCTTGAAACCAGATGTAATACTGCCACTCACTTTGATGCAAGTCAGAAAAGGACCTAGGAAAGAGCAAAAGGTTCTTGTCTAGTAAAACAGAAAACCATGCAAAAAGATAAGAAAACATCATTCTCACTCTTCCGTGTTTATGTTTAAGATTCTGGGTTATACTTGACACTGGCCTCTGTACACAGAGGGAGAAGAGAAGGTAACTGCAGGAGAAGAGAAGGTAACTGCAGGAATCTCTTGTAAATGTTCATAAAAGATCTGGTCCAAACACAAGCTTACAATAAGCAGACGTGCCAATTAATACCATCTGAGAATCTGGCACAGTGGTATAGCTGACCCTTCATTTTCGTATTAGGTATATTTATTTTCCCTCAGAAAAGTACTTAGTCACAGTGTGGGATGGGTTTTAAAGAAATTTTCTTTCTTTTGGGAGTGGGAGTCTGTTACTTTTGAATTTAGAGACTTAAGTGAGAACCAAACTTCTTCAGATTATCTGGCTCATACTTACTGTATACTTGAAATTCTGGGCCAACTTTTTATTTTTATCCTGTTATGAGACTTTTAAAATGCAGTTTTTCTTCAGCTTCACTAAAGGGTATGCCCCTTTGTGTTAGTCATTAGTAGCTTTTTGAATGACACTGGTCCTACAATATACCTGATTAAAATTCTTGATATTACAAAAATAGACTTGTTATATTGATGCATGATTTTTTCCCTAGTTATAAAAGAGTAAATAAAGCTCTAAATAATCAAACTGGCAATGCCCCCCTATTTGTATTTTCCACACCATGTATATAGCCTAGCATGGAAAAATCAAGTTTGCTTACTTTTCTTGCTCTGTTGAAGACTGTGGATCTGTACTTCGGGTCACAGCATACTAACATGATTTAATTGCCCTATAGTGAACTGTGCTTTAACAAAGCCCATTGATAACAGACCCAACAGCCTGAATAATTTTTTTTTTCCACAAATAATTATTCCTTTAGTTCTAATCTTACAGAAGATTGACCTGGTATAGCAATCCCATTTTTCTAATTCCTCTCAATACAAGTTGTAGTCAGCATGTTAATTGTGCTTTTCTTCTGTGCTCTATTTTGGAAGTGCCATATAAACCTTGATGGAGTAACATAACCTCCATAACATAACATGCTGACATTCAATCCGAACAGGATGTTTGTTTTTCTGTTACAGCAAATCAACCATCCATTACAAAGCAAGTGTCTTGAGCAAAGGAGCATTTACCCATCTATCCCATAGGTCACCACAGCAAGGCTGGGTGATATTCAAAGCTACATTTTTGCTGTTCATGAGCTATCTCAGTGCACAGACATAGCACCTGCAAACTGTTTCCTCACTCCCTTAGCATGTGCCAAGCTTTCCCTCTATACAGATGGGGGCTAGGGGGCAGCCACAGTGCCCTGAGCACCAATTCCCATCCTCCAGCTCTTAGGCAACATCTGAACTGTGTTCTTGCAGGATGATCCAGCCCGTAAACCAAAGTCACTGCAAACCGACTTTTCTTTCTTCATGTTGGTTGACTCTCAAGTGCTGGAAAATGCTGTAATATTAAGTAATAGGAAAAACCCATCACTCAGGGAGTGCTTGTGTAGTGGGCGGAATAAGATAACAAACAATGATTTTTCAGCTTTAACGTCTGCGGCTAGACCTGAATGTGGAAAGCTATATAAATGACTTTACCTAGTGTTTTTGTATATTCTTTTAACCTTACTGATCTAATTGAAAGATAATCCACAGATCTCAGAGGTGAAAAGTCAATTTACCAAGCAAAATCATGGAAATTTGGTAAATACTACCACATTCACTGGGAATAATCTCCAGAGCCATTGTTTAGGATCTGTTCTTGCTCTCTTGGGTTGACTGATGTTGTTTTAAATGAGATCCAGATCCCCAGTTTCAGCCTACCACCAGTTCTTAAATTAAGTAGTTTCATGTATCTCCACTGAAGCTACAGTCACTGCAGTAGGGCTGTGGGGCACACATACGATGCAGCTATGAGCCTTAACAGATCTGTCCCATGGATCCTTGTTGCCTGAAGCCATGTCTGTAAGAAAATCTTGTAGAACTCATAAGCAACTGCAATATTGCTTACTCTGAGTAGACATCAAAACTTGCTTCCCTTTTAAAAAAAGAAGCAAGTAAAATAGGTAGAAGTGCTTCCTCAAAGGTGCTTGCTGTAAATGTGTCTGTATGAAGAAAGAGATGAGATTTGTTTTTATTAATTTTCTTTATGGTGCATACTTCAAGAAATTTAAAGTTTGTAGCAATACAGAACTGTGCAGTAAAATAATTATTAAATAACTGACCATAGGAACTTACCTTTGTAGATAAGAATACATTATTCCTTGCCTACATGACAGTTCCTTTGGATTATTGCATGTAAATATTTCATATACTGTTTACTTACCGCTTTAAGAAATATTTTTCAACACCTGGTATTTAAAGTACCTATTAGCACTTATTAGCTGTCTTTTTTTAAGTTAATTTGACCTTATGAAGTCTTTGTATGCTAGGAGGAACTATTGTGTATCTTGTTTTTTATGTGAGAAGCTGAGAAGCAGTGATTGAGTTGTCCACCTTAAAAATGCATTTTAGATATAGAAGAGAAACCAAATATCCTATGTACTTGATCCACCATTGAAATTCTATGCTTCTTCAAAAGTGTATTGTGAAAATAATAAACTCAGGAATTAACCCTCAAAACATAAGGTGCAGAGGCTTCTGTATCTGTGAGATCTCCAGGTTTATCTAGATATGTACCTGGTTATTCCTGCTGTTAGAACCCCTTAAAATAGAAATTAATATACTGATAGCACCACTGGCTGGCAGGAAATCCAAGTCTGCCAAGATGTGAACTAGAAATGTAAAGACATAAATCCATCTGGCCTCTACCAGGCATTTGCAGCCATGAGTCAGGGACCCTAATGTCCTTGTATTTTCTTTTTATACCTTTCTGTAGAAAACAATATTGTTAAGAGCTTATGAGTTCTTTTTTTAAGCTACCCTTGGACATTTGCAGCCTAAACAAGTTTTGTAATATCTCTGTGAAAAACCAATGGTAACAGCAAGGTTACACTTTCATGAAAAATTTTGATTGCTGACTTGGAGGCGGATACATCATCAAATCAAAACTAAATAAACCCCTTCAACCAGTTCTTCTACATTATTCATTTATTTTGTTTGTTTTGTAAAGTTAGATGTTATCTGTATTTATAAACTTGAGCTATTTCTGTAGAGAATACTATTTGTATGCATTACAATTGGCAGAGTCATTCAGGTTAAATATTTATTCTTTATTAATCAGTTTTCTTCCTGTTCTTCGCCAGCAAAAATAATAGTAAACTCAAATTAATATGAGTTCCATACAAGGCAGGAGCATAATGCTTTGGCTTCAGAAGCCCAAACTTATTTACACCAGAGCTGATGAAAAAAGTTGCACGGATTTCTGCAGTGATGTATCAAGAACCTTTACCGCAACTTTTCTTCAAAATCTTGGGTTTTAAAGTTGGTTTCCTAAGTGACCTTGTTACATATGCCTGATGGTGGTACAATAACTGAGAGTGCTAAAGTTGAGTACCTAAAGTTAGGGAGAACTTTTCTCACATGTAGCCTTTCTTTAATTTTATGTTTGTGTGAAGATAGAAGAGCCACTGCTGAACTGTCTAACTACTTACTTACTTTATTGTGCCTTTATTCCAGGTCACTCTTGTCGCATGAGTCTCTGGCCTCTACAACGTTAAGCTTGCCAGAAAGTCAGTCTGCTTTGAGTGTTAAGCAAGAGTGGTTGCATGGGTACAGGGCACTTCCTTCTGTTCCTCTTGACCAAAGTTTACAAAATGGCAGTGAGCTGGGGGACTTACTAAATTTTTCACCTGGAGCATCTGTGTCCAGTAACTGCATCTCTAACTCATTACCGTCCTACTTATATGGCATGGAAAATAAGCATTCCCCTTGCTCTAGTCCTCACCATTCCTCAGCCTGGTCTCAATCAGCCCGCACCAAAAAGAGAGCACTCTCTCTATCTCCTCTGTCTGATGGCATTGGGATCGACTTCAATACAATCATCCGTACATCCCCAACATCTCTGGTGGCCTACATCAACAGCTCCAGGACATCACCAGCAAATGTCTCCCCACAGCCTGAGGTCTATGGACATTTTTTGGGAGTGAGAGGAAGCTGTATACCCCAAAATTGCTCTATTCCAGCTGCCCAGAAAGGCCTTCTTATGGCTAATGGCAGTTTTACCTTCCCCCCCTTGCCTGAGAATGGGGCTGGTGAGTGTCAGCGGATGCAGCAGCTGGAACAAGCCAGCTTGCAGATGGCCGCCACAAGTAACATGGTGATCCAGCAGGGCGTGCCACCCATGGACAACCAGGCAGTGGGCATTCTGAAAAATGAACAGCTGGATGACTTCTCAGGCCGTACGGTTGACATGCCTCCTCCACCCCTGTTGCTGCCACCTCCTCCACAAGGGCCACCCCCACCATACCATGCTCACCAGCACCGGCATCCACACAGCCTCCCCAGTCGCGTTTACCCACTGCCTGTGCCTCCTTCTGCCCCAGGCTCTCTGCTTGATGAAGATGGTGAGCTAGATGACTTCAGTGGCAAGCATGGCTGCCACTGGGTTGACTGTGGTGCTCTGTATGACCAGCAAGAGGAACTTGTGCGGCACATAGAGAAGATCCATATAGACCAGAGGAAGGGAGAGGACTTCACTTGCTTCTGGGCAGGGTGCCCACGAAGGTACAAGCCATTTAATGCCCGTTATAAACTGCTGATTCACATGAGAGTCCACTCAGGAGAGAAGCCGAACAAGTGCACAGTAAGTCTGAATTCTCTCTCTCTTAGAAATAAAAGGCTCACTATTACTCAGGAAAACATAGAGAAGTTGTAATTCTGCCTATGTTTTTCCTAGTTAACTGTGCTTTTTTAACTAGTCTGTGTGAATGAATTACTGCTCTATCTTTCCACCTAGATAGAAAGGAAAGGTATTCTTCAATTTGATATGTACCAACAGGTAGGATTAGACAAAATTTTATTTTCTAAACTTATAAACTTTTACTGTAGACTGCAAAAGACTACTGTAGACTGTGACATTGTAGACCTTCATAAAGCAAAACTTAAGCACCAACAGTACATAAGTACCTGCCTGAAGGATACATGCGGGAAAAGTGCTGCAGAATAAATGGCACAATTTATCCTGAAATATTCTTACATCATGTTACTCCATTTTGGCTTGAGGAATTTTCAGGATCTTGCATAATGTTACCATGAGAAACTGAGAAGAGCAAGATATTTTTTAAGGCAGTTGTTTGTTTCATTACTAACAAAAACCAGACCCACAGCCCTGTTTCCATGAATACAGTAGAAATAAAACACAACAATTTCTCTGTTCACAGATTCTACCAGTGAGCATTCAACCCCAAAAGTCATGTTTTTCATGCTGTTTTTCTTAGGGTCACTGCAAGTCAGTCTCATACATAGGTATCTAGCCAGCAAACCCTAGAATCAGTTTACGTTTAGATTCCAGTGAACCATCTATAATCTCTGTAATTCAGATTCTGGATTGGCTTTACATATAGTCTGTATTTTGGATGATGTTGCTTACTCTTACTAAGTGCTTATTTAGTGTCAGCAGAAAGCAGCCTCACCAGTGCTATTTCCAGTCCTCAGCGTAACCTAACAGAACAATGAATATATAATTTCTAGGAATAACTGCTGATTATCATTCACTTGAAAAAAAATATTTGTTTATATGTTGTGAAATGTAAATTGGAGCTAGGAGTCTATTTCAGTGTGTACCTAGTTGAATTAATTTTTTACCATGATGTAGATGTTTGCTTGTACAGTAGGTAGAGGAAATGTTTTTCTTTCACTTTTGTTACTTCAAAGGGCCAATATCATTTGGGGACAGTGGATATCTTCCCAGATTGCTCTCTTGAATTTAAAGAACCCAGCAGAGGTTGTGTCATGACACTAGGAAGACTCTTTATCCTTTCATTTTGTCACACCAGAGGCTGAACTCAGGCTGTCTGTGGTCTCATTTTTTTTTTTAATTCCATAATATTTTCTTTTCTGCTCTCCAGATATATTGGATCAGAGTTTACCAGTAATTTAAGTTCCTCCTCAGGGATTTCTAGTCAGCTTTGTCGGGACAGAGAGAAGGAGAAAAAATAATTATTAGGAGTCCAGAAAGTAATTTTTCAAGGAAATAGCACATGGAAGAAAAGGGACAGAGACAGACATCAGCAGATGAGTGAGGACAGACAACACTATGAAGAAAGAGGGCAGAAATGGTGAAAGAGCACTGAAAAAAAGAGTAATGCAAGTACACAGGGTCTTTCTACTAGGAGAATTATGATGAGGGACCCAGTAAGACTGGGGAAAACATTGTGTTAGTAGCACTCTATACTCCCTGCCCTGCCTATTCAGAAAGGATGATTACAGTGACCTTATGATTGAGTCCTCTTTGAGGAGTCCTTAACTTCTTCATTCACTGATGATAAATATGTTATTGTTTAAGTAGACAAGGTAATTCATATGATAACGTTTTTGAGATTACTAAACCTAAACTGAAGTCATGCTGTGTATTAGCTTCTCAAAGAGTGATTGCTTCCATAAACATTAAAAAGTGTGATTAATTTTACTGACCTTCACAAGTATTGCTGGATAGTGCCAAGAAGTTTGCATATCAGAAGCAGCAGCCACATGCTTATTTTGCTTTCATGTTTAGAAGTGTATTGAAGAGCCAAGTAGAATATTCCTTTGACCTCAGCATTTGTTTTGCCACATTTGACCTAGTTTCTATTTATCTGTGTAACAAAAATTTGAAGTGATAAACTATAGCTACAGGTGATACTCTAGTCATTAGTTCTTTCTTGTTCTGGATGAGCAGTCTTCGATTCTGGAAGATAAAAATTTTGTAGGGTGAGGATTGATCAGATAGCAGAACATAAAAATGTGACAATCATGATAATCAGATCCAAACTAAAGTTAAGCATTCTAAAAGTCAAAACCTCAGAACATGATTGTTCCTCTGTACAAAGATAACTAGGGTGGAGTGGAAAATAATTGCATACTGGTCCTGATAGATTTCTTTAATTTTTTTTTTTTCCTGTGAATCAGGCTCTTTTTTTTCCAGCTTTAACTGAATTTGCTGCCGAAGCTACATGTTCAGATTAGGTCTTGGCAATTTGATCCAATGTACTTTCTCTGTGTACTGAAAAATCATGGTGTATTTTCATTCCTGCAGATTTTTAGAAGATTGGATCTTGTTCTAAAAAATGCACTTTCATTTTAAAAAACATTAATTTCATGGAGACCTGCATTTTATTTTATATGGGAAGCCAAAGTAGGTGACTATGCTTGGCCTTGCTTTATTACATGGAAATTTGTGAAGTTGAAGAGTACCTGCATGCAAGAGACCTCACCTGAAGTTGACTTTTTTGGAATAGGAATTCATTAAATAGCTGTTAAAATGTATTGGGCTCCCTTACTGTTCATTAAAAAGTCTTTCAGGTTCTATTCCAACTTACTGCTTCTGGAATGTGTTCTTTTCAGTGACCAGGTTTAAAGACTAAAAAAAAATTATTCACAACAAGGTAATATGTATTTAGTGTGTATTCCTAAACTTCTTCATTTAAAAAGTAGATATGGCATGTTATTAAAATTTGTTGTATTTATTTATTAATCTATGCATTAGCTTGTACTTTGTAGGATTAAGGTAAAGAAGAAAAAGTTGAATGAATAATTTATGTTGAAATGCAAGCAGTTAGTATGCCAGTGGTTGAGATAAAATCTGTAGCATTTGCCAGCACTTACCACACAATGGTATCTGAGGTTCCCTCAGATTTCCTCTGGATTAGAAAAAAAAAGAATTTCCAGTAGCTGTGGAAACTCCACAGTAGCAATTGGCAAATGCTGACCTTTTGCTCTCTTTGGCTGTACCTGTGAGCTTATTTTCTTCTCAGTGTTCCTTCTTTCATAGTGAATATTTTTGTACTTTTCAAGTTCAGCTCCAATAAGAGGTACTTAATTAGCCTTATTGTCACACTATGCAATCAGTAAGCTTAGTATGTTTATTCTGGTGTAAATAGCAACAGCATGTTGTTAGAGATAAATTTCAGGCTCTCTCCTTCCAGTTTCATTCAGATGCATTAGGAATGCTTCCCCTCTTGAAACTGAATTAAATCTTTTTGCCTTCTGTATATTCTAAGCTATGCCTCAGCACAATGCCGTTAGTATTTTAAAGTATGGGATAGTAATACATATACTGCACTTCTTATCACAGCTGCTTGATGTGATTTAACCAATAAAACTGCTATTATTCCTGTCAGATTTGAAGCAACATCCATTTAACATTGGCTAAATATCTGAAATTATCCCACAGCACATCAGTCTACTAAGTACCTAAACCAGAAGACACGGTTAAAAAAACCCATAAAATCTAAAACACTTGTACGATGCTTTTTTGAGACACAAGAAAACATCATTGGGTGAGCATGAGTATGTAGATAGCACGCGCACACACACACATATCTATTTGAAGAACATGTGTTTGGAAGATGGTATTCAAGATGAAATTTTGATGAAAACCAGAAATGCATTCTGTAGAAACAATTGGGTTGTTTTTTCCATCTTCCTACTTTAGCAGTTTGCCTTCATATGATGTGTTATATATCATCGAGTCCAACCATTAACCTAACACTGCCAAGTCCACCATTAAACCATGGCCCTAAGCACCTTTTAAATACCTCCAGGGATGGTCACTCAACCACTTCCCTGGGCAGCCTGTTAAAATGCTTGACAGCCCTTTCGGTGAAGAAATTTTTCCTAATACCCAATCTAAACCTCCCCTGATGCAACTTGAGGCCATTTCCTCTTGTCCTATCACTTTTTACAGTAGCCCGAACACTGAGGAAGACAAGAATCAGCTTGATTCACTCTGATTCCTGATGCAATTCTGCTTTATTGCCATTGTAGTCCCAATTAGCTGAGGTGGCATTTAGCAGATGTCAAAAGCTTGTATACTTTTGCAGATAGATATTAGCAGGGTATGATTCCAAAGGACTTGGACAGGATTAATCACCGTTCAGAACATGATTATAGTGGTCTGTCCCTATAAATGGTTGAAATGGGTTTCTTGGACAAGGATATTACCAATATGACCAGTGCAGTGGAGTCCTCTGTTACAGAAACGCAATTGCTGTTGATCTTGTGTTAACAGTGCTGGAATAACTGCTGAACAAACCTTTCTGAATAAGGCTGTATGGGAACAGGGAGGTCTTTTTAGAGGTAGTCACTGAAGGTGCAGTCTGTGTGTAGAGTGCTGAACTAACTGAGAAAAGGAAATTCAGAAAGAGGAGCTAGTTAGGAGGCTGTGACTATTTTGTCTCAAACTGCTGTGGACTCAGTTCTGTTCAACGTGCCTGGGTTTGCTAAATGTTGGCAGCCACATGGCGATTCTTTTCTGATATCACCTTTATCTACTCAGAGTGCTTGTTTTTCCTGTCTATTAAGGACTGTTTTGATTTGGGTTTGATACTTTCTTACAATCATTTTTAAGGATATATAACAACTTTATTCCATGAGTACTCAGCTCTTGAGAATTAACACACATTACAAAGTTCAAGATCACAAGTGAATAATTTTAGAGAGATGTCACTGTGCTAGGAAATTCTTTTTTAAGAGCTGTTTCTGCATAAAATGTTGAAATGTAATGTTCCTCATATGTTTATGAAGCAGTGTGCTTGATACAAAAGAGTTGTTATAAATAATTTCCTTCCCTCTCTTTTCTCCCTCTTTGAATGCTTTCTATTGGTCATCAACTGGCACAAGGTCAAGGAAAAGATGACAACGTGCCTTTATGGGTACTCTTAGTACATTTCTATAAATACATTCAAACAAAATCAAATTGTTTTGGCTCTTTATTATATTCTTTACTGTTTAACATTTGCAAAATTGCCTCCAAGTTTAATCAGATGTAAACATCAAGCAATGCCACTGTTCTTCTTCAAGGTCTGTTGTACTGCTGATGGATGTATTTTCCTGGTAACATTCAGATTTTTGTTTTAAGAAATTACAGCTATGCAAACAAGCTTATCTGGGCCAGCAATAAAAAATCATTGATTCTAATTAGGAGTTGTCACATAATAGAAGAAGACAAGGCTTCTTTTGTTCCACGAAAAGCCTGCTTTGCTGGCTTAAAAAAATGCATGGATTTCTTTCCAGTGGCTTTGCATAATTGGTGTGACAAAGTTTCAGTCCTGTGATCTTACAGTTTCCAAGTGATTCAGACACACTTGTCGAACCTTGTTTAAGGTATTTGATGGTAATCTGTTACAGAAGTTGGTAGATGGCATGAACATGAGGTCTGCTTTATTTTTTTAAAGTAGTGGGCTATGCATAAACTGAATTAAGGAATACGTATGTTGAGACTGCTGAGATTATTGAAAGTCCTTTTTAAAAAGTGTTTCACTGTTGAGAAACAAGGCTGCTGAGCTCTGACTGACTCACAAGGACTCTTGGCTTTTGATTGCCTGGACAAATGTGGTCTGAATCCATTGTGTAAATTAACAATATGAACTGTTAATTTGTGACTCTGATTCTATGTCTGTACCAGTGAAGCAGGTCCATTATTGCATAACCTGTCAAGGAAACAGACATACAGATTGAGCAAATACTGTAGAAATCATTATGATTAGTAGCTCTACAGGCAGAGTAATTGAAAATACACAACATATCACCAGTTAAACTCAGTTAAATGAATCTCTGTGAAGACTCTGTTGGGAACATGGCATTTCAGTGAATTAACGGCAGGTTTGATTCCAAATTAAAAGCAAGCTATCTGCAAGATTATTGATCTACTTTAATAGTGATAAGGTTCTCAAAAGTCTATCATGCCTATTTGTGAGAGCTGACATTTCCTCTGAAGGCAGAGGTCTGCTACTTCTGCTTCTCTCAAGAGTTGCTGAAGGGCCACTGAATGCAACACTAATCTCCAATACTGAGTCTGAATCATCATACATTTTGAAAAATGGTGATGGCCTCTTTGGAAACTCATCTTCTCCCCTCATCCTTCAGCCACTCACAGTGAAAAGCTTTGGAATTATATTTTAAATTTCTTTCACGCTTAGCAGTGCAAGATGCATAGTGTCATATGTTGCTGATAGTCTTTGGAAGGCTCAGGAGACAGCAAAAATGAACTCATTGTAGCAGGTTCATACTAACTTTAGTTCTTATACTTCTTTCACCATATTAGTATCTGGGTAGTTAATTTTTTTTCCATTATGTAAGAAGAGATGGGTCCCTGAGTCCATCACCATGGTCTTTTGCAGGCTAAAATGTTAGTATCCTTCTAGTTTA